>ML827868.1:9798-40620 GCA_009831015.1 Picea engelmannii
CTAGCCTAGCCTAGACTAGCTTACTCTACCTAGCCTACTCTTTCCTAGCCCAGACTACTCTAACTAGCCTTGCCTACTCTAGCCTACTCTACCAGGCCTAGCCTACTCTATCCTATCCTTCTCTACCCAGCCTTTATTGCTCTAGCCTACTCTACCTAGCTTAGCCTAGCCTAGCCTATTCTACCTAGCCTACTCTACCTAGCCTAGTCTACCCTAGCCTACTCTACCTAACCTAGCCTAACCTACTCTACCTAGCCTAGCCTAAACTAGCCTAGCCTACTCTACTTAACCTAGCCTACTCTATCCTAGCTGAGCCTAACCTAGCCTACTCTATCCTAGCCTAGCCTAGCCTACTCTATCCTAGCATACTCTACCTAGCTCAGCGTAGCTTATTGTAGCTTAGCCTAGCTCAACCTAGCTTAGTTTAGCTTAGCTTAGCTTAGCTTAGCTTAGCTTAGCCTAGCCTAGCTTTGCTTCTCTTAGCTTAGCCAAGCTTTGCCTAGACTAGCTTTGCCTAGCTTAGCTTAACCTAGCCTAGCCTAACTTAGCTTTGCTTAGGTTAGCCTAGCTTTGCCTCGCTTAGCTTAGCCTAGCTTAGCCTAGCCTAGCCTATCTTTGCCTAGTTTTGCATAGCCTAGCTTAGCCTAGCCTTGCTTAGCCTAGCTTTTCCTAGCTTAGCTTAGTCTAGCTTAGCCTAGCTTAGCCTAGCCTAGCTTAGCTTAGCTTAGCTTAGCCTAGGTTTGCTTCTCTTAGCCTAGCCTAGCTTTGCTTCGCTTAGCCTAGCCTAGCCCACTGTACCTAGCCTAGACTACTCTACCTAGCTTACTCTACCTAACCTGGACTAGCCAAGCCTACTCTATCCTATCCTACTCTACCTGCCTAGACTACTCTATCCTAGCCTAGCCTACTCTACCTAGACTACTCTATCCTAGCCTAGCCTACTCTACCTAGCCTAGCCTAGCCTACTCGAGCCTACTCTACCTTGCCTAGCCTAACCTAGCCTATTCTACCTACTCTACCCTACCTAGCCTAGCCTAGCCTACTCTACCTAGCCTAGACTAGACTAGCTTTGCCTAGCCTAGCCTAGCCTAGCTTAGTCTCACTTCGCTTCTCTCAGCCTAGCCTACTCTACGTAGCCTAGACTACTTTACTTAGCATATCTTAGCCTACTCTATCCTAGCCTAGCCTAGCCTACTCTACCTATCCTAGCCTACTCTAGCCTACTCTACCTAGCCTAGCCTAGCCTAACCTGCTTTATCCTATCTTAGCCTAGCCTAGTCTACTCAACCTAGCCTAGCCTACTCTAGCCTACTCTACCTAGCCTATCGTTAGCCTAGCCTACGATACCTAGCCTAGCCTAGCCTAGCCAACTCTACTCTACCTAGCCTAGCCTAACCTGGCCTACTCTACCTAGCTTACTCTACCTAGCCTAGGCTACTTACCTAGCCTAGCCTTACCTAGCCTACTCTACCTAGCCTAGCCTACCCTACCTAACTTACTCTATTCTATCTTAGCCTAGCCTAGCCTACTCTACCTATCCTAACCTACTCTACCTAGCCTAGCCTAGCCTAGCCTCGCCTACTCTACCTAGCCTAGACTACTCTCCCTAGCCTGGCCTAGCCTACTCTACTCTACCTAGCCTAGTCTAGCCTATCTTACTCTATCCTATCCTATCCTAGCTTAGCCTAATCTACCTAGACTAGCCTACTCTAGCCTACTCTACCTAGCCTAGCCTAGCCTAGCCTACTCTATCTATCCTAGCCTAGCCTAGCCTACTCTATTCTATCCTTGCCTAGCCTACTCTACCTAGCCTAGCCTACTCTAGCCTACTCTACCTAGCCTACTCTAGCCTAGCCTACTCTACTTAGCGTAGCCTAGCCTAGCCTAAACTACTTAGCCTACTCTATCCTATCTTAGCCTAGCCTACACTACCTAGCCTAGCCTACTTTAGCCTATTCTGCCTAGCCTACTCTACCTAGCCTAGCCTACTCTATCCTATCCTATCCTAGCCTACTCTATCTAGCCTATTCTATCATATCCTAGCTTAGCCTAGCATACTCTATCTAGTCTAGCCTACTCTAGCTTTGCTTAGCCTAGCTTAGCCTTTCTTAGCTTAGCCTAGCTTAGCCCATCTTTTCTTCGTTGAGCTTAGCCTAGCCTAGCTTAGCCTAGCCTAGCCTAGCGTAGCCTAGCTTAGCTTAGCTTAGCCTAACTTATCCTATCTTAGCTTCGCTTAGCTTAACATAGCTTTAGCTCGCTTAGCTTAGCCTAGCTTGGCTTAGCCTAGCTATGCCTAGCTTAGCCTAGCTTTGCTTAGCCTAGCTTTGCCTAGCTTTGCTTAGCCTAGCTTATCTTAGCATAGCTTAGCTTAGCCTAGCTTAACTTAGCTTAGCTTAGCTTAGCCTAGCTTTGCTTCGCTTAGCCTAGCCTACCCTACCCTACTTAGCCTCCTACTCTACCTAGCTCAGCCTAGCTTAGCCTAGCTCAGCCTACCTTAGCCTAGCTCAGCCTACCTTAGGTTTGCCTAGCTTAGCCTAGCTTTGCTTCGTTTAGCATAACCTAGCTTTGCCTAGACTATCATTTCCTAGCTTAGCTTAGCCTAGCCTAGCCTAGCCTAGCTTCGACTAACTTAGCCTAGCTTATCCTAGCTTTGGCTCGCTTAGCTTAGCCTAGCTTAGCCTAGCCTAGCCTAGCTTAGCCTAGCTTTGCCTAGCATAGCCTAACTTTGCGTAGCCTAGCTTAGCTTAACCTATCTTAGCCAAGCATAGCTTAGCCACGCTTAGCTTAGGTTAGCTTCACTTAGGTTAGCTTAGTCTAGCTTTGCTTCTCTTAGCCTAGCCTAGCCTACTCTACCTAGCCTACTCTACGTAGCCTAGCCTACTCTACCTAGCCTACTCTATGTAGCCTAAACTACTCTACCTAGTCTAGCCTAACTGAGCCTACATTATCCTAGCCTACTCTACCTAGGCTAGACTACTCTATCCTAGCCTAGACTACTCTATTCTAGCCTAGCTTACTCTACTTAGCCTAGCCTACTCTATCCTAGCCTAGCCTAGCATAGACTACTCTACCTAACCTAGCTTACTCTATCATAGCCTAGCGTAGCCTACTCTATCATAGCCTACTCTACCTAGATTAGCCAAGCTTAGCCTAGCTTAGCTTAGCCTAGCCTACTCTATCCTATCCTAGCCTAGCCTAGCCTACTCTAGCCTACTCTTCCTAGCCTACATTACCTAGCCTAGCCTAGCCTACTCTATTCTAGCCTGTTCTAGCCTACTCTAGCTTAGCCTATCCTAGCCTACTCTAGCCTAGCCTTCTCTAGCCTAGCCTATCCTATCCTATCCTAGCCTAGCCTATTCTACCTAGCCTAGCCTACTCTAGCCTACTCTACCTAGCCTAGCATAGCCTAGCCTACTCTACCTAGCTTAGCCTAGACTACCCTACTCTACTTAGCCTACTCTACCTAGCCTTTCTTAGTTTAGCCTAGCTTTGCCTAGTATACTCTACCTAGCCTAGACTAGCTTTGCCTAGCATACTCTACCTAGCCCACTCTACCTAGCCTAGCCTAGCATACTCAACCTAGCCTACTCTACCTAGCTTAGCCTAACTTACTCTACCTAGCCTAGCCTACTCTATCCTATCCTAGCCTAGCCTAGCCTACTATACCTAGCCTAGCCTACTCTACCATAGCCTAGCATAGTCTACTCTACCTAGCTCAGCGTAGCTCAGCCTAGCTTAGCCTAGCTTAGTTTAGCCTAGCCTAACTAAGCCCATCTTTTCTTCACTTAGCTTAGCCTAGCTTTGTCTAGCCTAGCTTTGTCTAACTTAGCCTATTCTAGCCTAGCTTAGCCTAGCTTATCCTAGCTTAGCATCGCTAAGCTTAGCCTAGCTTTGCCTTGCTTAGCTTAGCTTAGCTTAGCTTTACCTAGCCTAGCTTAGCTTAGCCTAGCTTAGCCAAACTTAGCTGAGCCTAGCTTAGCTAAGCTTAGCTTAGCCCAACTTAGCTAGGCTTAGCTTAGCCTAGCTTTGCTTCGCTTAGCTTAGCTTAGCCTAGCTTTGCTTCGCTTAGCCTAGCCTAACCTACTCTACGTAGCCTAGACTACTCTACCTAGCCTAGCCTAGCCAAGCCTACTCTACCTAGCCTAGACTACAATATCCTAGCCTAGCCTACTCTACCTATCCTAGCCTAACCTAGCCTAGCCTACTCTACCTAGCCTAGCCTAGCCGAGCCTAGTCTACCATGCCTAGCCTAGCGTAGCCTACTCTACCTAGCCTAGCCTAACCTACTCTACCTAGCCTTGTCTAGACTGGCCTAGCCTAACCTAGCTTAGCCTAGCCTAGTTTAGCCTAGACTAGCTTGGCCTAGCTTAGCCTGGCCTAGCCTAGTGTAGCTTATATTAGCCTTGCTTCGCTTCGCTTAGCCTAGCCTAGCCTAGTCTAGCTTACTCTGCCTAGCCAACCTACTCTACCTAGCCTAGCCTAGCCTAGCCTAGCTTATTCTACCTAGCCTACTCTATCTAGTCTAGTCTACCTAGCCTAGCCTACCTAGCCTAGCCTACTCTACCTAGCATAGTCTACTCTACCTAGCCTAGTCTACTCTACCTAGCCTACTCTACCTAGCCTAGGATAGCCTAGCCTAGCCTACTTAGCCTAGCCTACTGTAGCCTACTCTACCTAGCCTAGTCTACCTAGCCTAGCTAAGCCTAGCCTACGATACCTAGCCTATCCAAGTCTACTCTACTCTACCTAGCGTAGCCTACCCTAGCCTACTCTACCTAGCCTAGCCTACTCTACCTAGACTAGCCTAGCCTAGCCTACTCTATCCAACCCTAGCCTATCCTAGCCTACTCTACCTAGCCTATCCTACTCTAGCCTACTCTACCTAGCCTAGCATAGAGTAATCTACCCTACCCTACCCTACCTAGCCTAGCCTATCCTATCTTATCCTACTCTACCTAGCGTAACCTACTCTAACCTACTCTACCTAGACTACTATATCTAACCTAACCTAGCCTAGCCTACTTCATCCTATCTCTACTCTACCTAGTCTACTCTACCTAGCCTACTCTACCTAGTCTAGCCTACTCTAGCCTACTCTACCTAGCCTAGCTTAGCCTACTCTACCTAGCCTACTCTATCCTATCCTAGCCTACTCTACATAGCCTAGCCTACTCTAGCCTACTCTACCTTGCCTACCTAGCCTATCATACTCTACCCAGCCTACTCTACCCAATCCTAGCGTAGTCTAGCCTACTATAGCCTACTCTACCTAGCCTGGCCTAGCCTAGCCTACTCTACCTAGTCTAGCCTAGCCTAGCCTACTCTACCTAGCCTACTTTATTCTATCCTAGCCTAGCCAACTTTATCTAGCCTAGCCTACTCTACGCAGCCTAGCCAGCCTAGCCTACTCTACCTAGAGTACTCAATCCTATCCTAGTCTACTCTACCTAGCCTAGCCTACTCTAGCCTAACCTACCTAGCCTACTCTACCCAGCCCAACCTAGCCTAGCCTACTCTAGCTAGCCTAGCCTACTCTACCTAGCCTACTCTGTCCTATCCTAGCCTAGCCTAGTCTACTCTACCTAACCTGGCCTACTTTAGCCTACTCTACCTAGCCTACCCTAGGCTAGCCTACTCTACCAAGCCTAGCCTAGTCTACCTAACCTAGTCTACCTAGCCTACTCTATCCTATCCTAGCCTAGCCTAGCCTACTCTACCTAGCCTAACCTACTCTAGCCTACTCTACCTAGCGTACTCTACCTAGCCTGCTCTACCTAGCCTAGCCTAGCCTAGCCTAGCTTACTCTACCTAGCCTAGCCTAGCCTAATCTACCTAACCTACTCTATCATTTATTAGCCTAGCCTAGCCTGCTCTACCTAGCCTAGCTTAGCCTACTCTACCTAGCCTACTCTATCCTATCCTATCCTAGCCTAGCCTACTCTACCTAGCCTAGCCCAGCCTAGCCAACTCTAGACTAGCCTAGCCTACTCTATCCTATCCTATCCTAGCCTAGCCTAGCCTACTCTACCTAGCCTAGCCTACGCTGTCCTACTATACCTAGCCTAGCCTACTCTACCTAGCCTACTATGTCCTACTATACCTAGCCTACCCTACCCTACTCTACCTAGCCTACTCTACCTAGCCTAGCCTACTCTATCTTATCCTAGCCTAGCGTAGCCTACTCTACCAAGCCTAGCCTACTCTACCTAGCCTTGCCTAGCCTACTCAACCTAGCTTACTCTATCCTATCCTAGCCTAGCCTAGCCTACTCTAGCCTACTCTACCTAGCCTACTCTACCTAGCCTAGCCTAGCCTACTCTACCTAGCCTAGCCTAGCCTGGCCTACTCTACCTAGCCTACTCTAGCCTACTCTACCTAGCCTAACCTGGCCTAGCCTACTCTACTTAGCCTAGCCTAGCCTACTCTACCTAGCCTACTCTAACTAGCCTACTCTACTCTATCCTAGCCTAGCCTAGCCTAGGCTCGCCTAACCTATCCTAACCTACTCTGGTCTACTCTACTTAGCCTACTCTAGCCTACTCTACTTAGCCTAGCCTAGCCTACTCTACATAGCCTACTCTAACTAGCCTACTCTACCCTATCCTATCCTAGCCTAGCCTCGCCTAGCCTATCCTAGCCTACTCTAGTTTACTCTACTTAGCCTACTCTAGCCTACTCTACTTAGCCTAGCCTAGCCTACTCTATCCTAGCCTAGCCTACTCTATGTAACCTAGCCTACTCTAGCCTATCCTATTCTAGCCTACTCTATCATTTCCTCGCCTAGCCTAGCATACGCTACCTAGCCTAGCCTACTCTAGCCTACTCCACCTAGCCTAACCTAGCCTAGCCTACTCTAGCCTACTCCACCTAGCCTAACCTAGCCTAGCCTACTCTACATAGCCTAGCCTAATCTATCCTATCCTAGCCAAGACTAGCCTACTCTACCTAGCCTAGCCTAGCCTACTTGACCTTGACTAGCCTACTGTACCGAGTCTAGCCTAGCCTAGCCTATTCTACCTAGCCTACTCTATCCTATACTAGCCTAGTTTAGCCTACTCTACCTAGCCTAGCCTACTCGAGCATACTATACCTAGCGTACTTTACCTAGCCTATCCTAGCCTAGCCTACTCTACTTAGCCTACTCTATCATATCTTAGCCTAGCCCAGCCTACTCTACCTAGTTGAGCCTAGTCTTGCCTAGCCTACTCTACCTAGCCTAGTCTTGCTTAGCCTGCTCTCCCTAGCCTACTCTATCCAATTCTAGGCTAGCCTAGCCTACTCTACCCAGCCTAGCCTAGTCTAGCCTACTCTACCTAGCCTACTCTATCCTATCCTAGCCTAGCCTACTCTACCAAGCCTACTCTACATAGCCTAGCTTATCCTAGTCTACTCCACCTAGTCTAGCCTACTCTACCTAGCCTAGCTTAGCTTACTCTACCGAGCCTAGCCTAGCCTAGCCTAGCCTAGTCTATCCTATCCTTTCCTATCCTAGCCTAGCCTAGCCTAGCCTACTATAACTAGCCTTCCCTACTCTATCCTAGCCTAGCATAGCCTACTCTATCCTAGCCTACTCTACCTAGCTCAGCATAGCTTAGCCTAGCTTAGTTTAGCCTAGCTTAGCCTAGCCTAGCTTAGCCTAGCCTAGCTAAGCCTAGCTTTGCTTTGCTTAGCTTAGCCTAGCTTTGTCTAGCCTAGCTTTGCCTATCTTAGCCTAGTCTAGCCTAGCCTAGCCTAGCCTAGCTTAGCCTAGCTTATCCTATCTTAGCTTCGCTTAGCTTAGCCTAGCTTTGCCTCGCTTAGCTTAGCCTAAGATAGTGTAGCCTAGCTTAGCTTAGCCTAGCTTTACCTAGCTTAGCCTAGCTTTTCTTAGCCCTAGCTTTTCTTAGCCTACCTTTGCTTAGCCTAGCTTTGCCTAGCCTAGCCTAGCTTAGCCTAGCGTAGCCTAGCTTATCTTAGCCTAGCTTAGCCAAACTTAACTTAGCCTAGCTTAGCTAAGCTTAGCTTAGCCTAGCTTAGCTAGGCTTGGCTTAGCGTAGATTAGCTTAGCTTTGCTTCGCTTAGCCTAGCCTAGCCTACTCTACGTCTCCTAGACTACTTTACCTAGCCTACTCTACCTATCCTAGCCTAGCCATGCCTACTCTATCATAGCCTACTCTACCTAGCCTAAACTACTCTATCCTTGCCTAGCGTACTCTACCTAGCCTAGCCTAACCGAGCCTACTCTACCTTGCCTAGCCTAGCCTAGCCTAGCCTACTCTAACTAGCCTACTCTACCTATCCTAGCTTAACCTACTCTACCTAGCCTTGCCTAGAATAGCCTAGTCTAGCCTAGCCTAGTTTAGACTAGACTAGCTTAGCCTAGCTTAGCCTAGCCTACCCTAGCATAGCTTAGCTTATTTTAGCCTAGCTTAGCCTAGCCTAGCCTACTCTACGTAGCCTAGACTACTCTACCTAGTCTAGTCTAGCTTACTCTACCGAGCCTAGCCTACTCTACCTAGCCTACTCTATCTAGCCTACTCTACCTAGCCTAGCCTACTCTACCTAGCCTACTCTACCTAGCATAGTCTACTCTACCTAGCCTAGGATAGCCTAGCCTAGTCTACCTAGCCTGCCTAGCCTAGGATAGCCTAGCTTAGCCTACTCTACCTAGCCTAGCCTGCCTAGCCTACTCTACATAGCCTACTCTATCCTATCCTATTCTAGCCTAGCCTACTCTACCTAGCCTAGCCCACTGTACCTAGCCTATCCTAGCCTAGCCTACTCTACCTAGCCTACTCTATCCTAACCTAGCCTAGCCTACCTAGCCTAGCCTACTGTAGCCTACTCTACCTAGCCTAGTCTACCTAGCCTAGCTTAGCCTAGCCTACGATACCTAGCCTAGCCCAGCCCAGCCTACTCTACTCTACCTAGCCTAGCCTACCCTAGCCTACTCCACCTAACCTAGCCTAATCTACCTAGACTACCCTAGCCTACTCTATCCAACCCTAGCCTAGCCTACCCTATCCTACTCTAGCCTACTCTACCTAGCCTAGCATGGAGTAATCTACCCTACCCTACCCTACCTAGCCTACTCTACTTAGCCTAACCTACTCTAGCCTACTCTACCTAGCCTACTATACCTAACCAAGCCTAGACTAGCCTACTCTAACCTATCCTAACCAACTCTACCTAGCCTTGCCTACTCTACCTAGCCTAGCCTATCCTAGCCTAGCCTATCCTAGCCTAGTATACCTAGCCTACTCTATCCTATCCTAGCCTAGTCTAGCCTACTCTTCTTAGCCTAGCCTCTTATAGCCTACTCTACCTAGCCTAGCCTAGCCTAGCATAGTCTACCTAGCCTGGCCTAGCCTATTCTAATCTATCCTATCCTAGCCTAGCCTAGCCACTCTAGCCTACTCTACCTAGCCTAACCTACTCTAGCCTACTCTACCTAACAGCCTAGCCTACTCTAGCCTGCTCTACCTAGTAGCCTAACCTAGCCTACTCTATTTAGCCTACTCTATCCTATCGTAGCTTAGCCTACTCTACCTAGCCTACTCTATCTTATCGTAGCCTAGTTTACTCTACTTAGCATAACCTAGCCTAGCCTACTCTAAATAGCCTAGACTGGACTAGCCTAGCCTACTCTATCCTATCCTAGCCTAGCCTACTCTACCTAGCCTAGCCTAGCCTACTCTATCCTATCCTAGCCTAGCCAACTCTACCTAGCCTAGCCTAGCCTACTCTATCCTAGCCTAATCTACCTAGCTCAACATAGCATAGCCTAGCTCATCCTCGCTTAGCCTAGCTTAGTTTAGCTTAGCTTAACCTAGCTTTTCCTAGCTTTGTCTAGCTTAGCTTTGCCTAGCTTAGCCTAGCCTAGCCTAGCCTAGCCTAGCCTAGCTTATCCTAGCTTAGCTTCACTTAGCTTATTCTTGCTTAGCTTAGCCTAGCTCTGCCTCGCTTAGCTTAACCTAGCTTAGCCTAGCCTAGCCTAGCTTAGCCTAGCTTTGCCTAGCTTAGCCTAGCTTTGCTTAGCCTAGCTTTGCCTTGACTAGCCTAACTTTGCCTTGACTACCCTAGCCTACTCTAAGTAGCGTAGACTACTATATCTAGCCTAGCTTAGCAAAGCCTACTCTACCTAACCTACTCTACCTAGCCTAGCCTAGCCTACTCTACCTAGCCTTGCCTAGCCTAGCTGAGACTACTCTACCTAGCCTAGCCTAGCCTACTCTACCTAGCCTACTCTATCCTATCCTAGCCTAGCCTAGCCTACTTTACCAAGCCTAGCCTAGCCTAGCCTATTCTGCCTAGCATACTCTAGCCTAGTGTAGCCTAACCGAGCCTACTCTACCTAACCTACTCTACTCTAGCCTACTCTACTTAGCCTAGCCTAGCCTAGCTTACTCTATCCTATCCTATTCTAGCCTAGCCTAGCCTAACCTACCTAGCCTAGCCTATTCTAGCATACTCTACCTAGCATAGCCTTGCCTTGTCTACTATACTTAGCCTAGCCTACCTAGCTTAGACTACTTTAGCATACTCTACCCAGCCTACTCTACCTAGCATAGAATAGCCTAGACTACTCTATCTAGCCTAGCCTACTTTAGCCTACTCGACCTAGCCTACTCTACCTAGCTTAGCGTAGCCTACTCTACCTAGCCTAGCCTACTCTATCCTAGCCTAGCCTAGCATACTCTACCTAGCCTAGCCTACTCTAACTAGCCTAGAATAACCTACTCTATCCTATCCTAGCCTAGCCTAGCCTAGCCTACTCTACCTAGCCTAACCTAGCCTTACGCACTCTACCTAGCCTACTCTATCATATCCTAGCCTAGCCTAGCCTTCTCTACCCTACTCTACCTAACCTAACCTAGCTTAGCCTACCCTAGCCTACTCTACCTAGCCAACTCTATCCTATCCTAGCATACTCTACCTTGCCTAACCTACTCTAGCCTACTCCACCTAGCCTACTCTACCTAGCCTACCCTACCCTACCGAGCCTAACCTAGCCTAGCCTACTCTTCCTAGCCTACTCTATCATAGCCTAGCCTAGCCTAGCCTACTCTACCTAGCCTCCTCTATCCTATCCTATCCTAGCCTAGCCTACTCTACGTAGCCTAACCTACTCTAGCCTACTCTTCCTAGCGTACTCTACCTAGCCTAGACTAGCCTTGCCTTCTCTACCTAGCCTATGATAGCATAGCCTACTCTACCTAGCCTACTCTATCCTAWCTTTGYCTAGCCTAACCTACTCTACCTAACCGAGCCTACTCTATCTAGCCTACTCTACCTAGCCTAGCCTAGCCTAGCCTACTCTATCTAGCCTAGCCTAGCCTAGCCTAGCCTGCTCTACCTAGCCTACTCTATCCGATCCTGGCCTAGCCTAGCCTACTCTAGCCTACTCTATCTAGCCTAGCCTAGACTAGCTTACTCTACCTAGCCTACTCTTTCCTAGCCCAGACTACTCTAACTAGCCTTGCCTACTCTAGCCTACTCTACCAGGCCTAGCCTACTCTATCCTATCCTTCTCTACCCAGCCTTTATTGCTCTAGCCTACTCTACCTAGCTTAGCCTAGCCTAGCCTATTCTACCTAGCCTACTCTACCTAGCCTAGTCTACCCTAGCCTACTCTACCTAACCTAGCCTAACCTACTCTACCTAGCCTAGCCTAAACTAGCCTAGCCTACTCTACTTAACCTAGCCTACTCTATCCTAGCTGAGCCTAACCTAGCCTACTCTATCCTAGCCTAGCCTAGCCTACTCTATCCTAGCATACTCTACCTAGCTCAGCGTAGCTTATTGTAGCTTAGCCTAGCTCAACCTAGCTTAGTTTAGCTTAGCTTAGCTTAGCTTAGCTTAGCTTAGCCTAGCCTAGCTTTGCTTCTCTTAGCTTAGCCAAGCTTTGCCTAGACTAGCTTTGCCTAGCTTAGCTTAACCTAGCCTAGCCTAACTTAGCTTTGCTTAGGTTAGCCTAGCTTTGCCTCGCTTAGCTTAGCCTAGCTTAGCCTAGCCTAGCCTATCTTTGCCTAGTTTTGCATAGCCTAGCTTAGCCTAGCCTTGCTTAGCCTAGCTTTTCCTAGCTTAGCTTAGTCTAGCTTAGCCTAGCTTAGCCTAGCCTAGCTTAGCTTAGCTTAGCTTAGCCTAGGTTTGCTTCTCTTAGCCTAGCCTAGCTTTGCTTCGCTTAGCCTAGCCTAGCCCACTGTACCTAGCCTAGACTACTCTACCTAGCTTACTCTACCTAACCTGGACTAGCCAAGCCTACTCTATCCTATCCTACTCTACCTGCCTAGACTACTCTATCCTAGCCTAGCCTACTCTACCTAGACTACTCTATCCTAGCCTAGCCTACTCTACCTAGCCTAGCCTAGCCTACTCGAGCCTACTCTACCTTGCCTAGCCTAACCTAGCCTATTCTACCTACTCTACCCTACCTAGCCTAGCCTAGCCTACTCTACCTAGCCTAGACTAGACTAGCTTTGCCTAGCCTAGCCTAGCCTAGCTTAGTCTCACTTCGCTTCTCTCAGCCTAGCCTACTCTACGTAGCCTAGACTACTTTACTTAGCATATCTTAGCCTACTCTATCCTAGCCTAGCCTAGCCTACTCTACCTATCCTAGCCTACTCTAGCCTACTCTACCTAGCCTAGCCTAGCCTAACCTGCTTTATCCTATCTTAGCCTAGCCTAGTCTACTCAACCTAGCCTAGCCTACTCTAGCCTACTCTACCTAGCCTATCGTTAGCCTAGCCTACGATACCTAGCCTAGCCTAGCCTAGCCAACTCTACTCTACCTAGCCTAGCCTAACCTGGCCTACTCTACCTAGCTTACTCTACCTAGCCTAGGCTACTTACCTAGCCTAGCCTTACCTAGCCTACTCTACCTAGCCTAGCCTACCCTACCTAACTTACTCTATTCTATCTTAGCCTAGCCTAGCCTACTCTACCTATCCTAACCTACTCTACCTAGCCTAGCCTAGCCTAGCCTCGCCTACTCTACCTAGCCTAGACTACTCTCCCTAGCCTGGCCTAGCCTACTCTACTCTACCTAGCCTAGTCTAGCCTATCTTACTCTATCCTATCCTATCCTAGCTTAGCCTAATCTACCTAGACTAGCCTACTCTAGCCTACTCTACCTAGCCTAGCCTAGCCTAGCCTACTCTATCTATCCTAGCCTAGCCTAGCCTACTCTATTCTATCCTTGCCTAGCCTACTCTACCTAGCCTAGCCTACTCTAGCCTACTCTACCTAGCCTACTCTAGCCTAGCCTACTCTACTTAGCGTAGCCTAGCCTAGCCTAAACTACTTAGCCTACTCTATCCTATCTTAGCCTAGCCTACACTACCTAGCCTAGCCTACTTTAGCCTATTCTGCCTAGCCTACTCTACCTAGCCTAGCCTACTCTATCCTATCCTATCCTAGCCTACTCTATCTAGCCTATTCTATCATATCCTAGCTTAGCCTAGCATACTCTATCTAGTCTAGCCTACTCTAGCTTTGCTTAGCCTAGCTTAGCCTTTCTTAGCTTAGCCTAGCTTAGCCCATCTTTTCTTCGTTGAGCTTAGCCTAGCCTAGCTTAGCCTAGCCTAGCCTAGCGTAGCCTAGCTTAGCTTAGCTTAGCCTAACTTATCCTATCTTAGCTTCGCTTAGCTTAACATAGCTTTAGCTCGCTTAGCTTAGCCTAGCTTGGCTTAGCCTAGCTATGCCTAGCTTAGCCTAGCTTTGCTTAGCCTAGCTTTGCCTAGCTTTGCTTAGCCTAGCTTATCTTAGCATAGCTTAGCTTAGCCTAGCTTAACTTAGCTTAGCTTAGCTTAGCCTAGCTTTGCTTCGCTTAGCCTAGCCTACCCTACCCTACTTAGCCTCCTACTCTACCTAGCTCAGCCTAGCTTAGCCTAGCTCAGCCTACCTTAGCCTAGCTCAGCCTACCTTAGGTTTGCCTAGCTTAGCCTAGCTTTGCTTCGTTTAGCATAACCTAGCTTTGCCTAGACTATCATTTCCTAGCTTAGCTTAGCCTAGCCTAGCCTAGCCTAGCTTCGACTAACTTAGCCTAGCTTATCCTAGCTTTGGCTCGCTTAGCTTAGCCTAGCTTAGCCTAGCCTAGCCTAGCTTAGCCTAGCTTTGCCTAGCATAGCCTAACTTTGCGTAGCCTAGCTTAGCTTAACCTATCTTAGCCAAGCATAGCTTAGCCACGCTTAGCTTAGGTTAGCTTCACTTAGGTTAGCTTAGTCTAGCTTTGCTTCTCTTAGCCTAGCCTAGCCTACTCTACCTAGCCTACTCTACGTAGCCTAGCCTACTCTACCTAGCCTACTCTATGTAGCCTAAACTACTCTACCTAGTCTAGCCTAACTGAGCCTACATTATCCTAGCCTACTCTACCTAGGCTAGACTACTCTATCCTAGCCTAGACTACTCTATTCTAGCCTAGCTTACTCTACTTAGCCTAGCCTACTCTATCCTAGCCTAGCCTAGCATAGACTACTCTACCTAACCTAGCTTACTCTATCATAGCCTAGCGTAGCCTACTCTATCATAGCCTACTCTACCTAGATTAGCCAAGCTTAGCCTAGCTTAGCTTAGCCTAGCCTACTCTATCCTATCCTAGCCTAGCCTAGCCTACTCTAGCCTACTCTTCCTAGCCTACATTACCTAGCCTAGCCTAGCCTACTCTATTCTAGCCTGTTCTAGCCTACTCTAGCTTAGCCTATCCTAGCCTACTCTAGCCTAGCCTTCTCTAGCCTAGCCTATCCTATCCTATCCTAGCCTAGCCTATTCTACCTAGCCTAGCCTACTCTAGCCTACTCTACCTAGCCTAGCATAGCCTAGCCTACTCTACCTAGCTTAGCCTAGACTACCCTACTCTACTTAGCCTACTCTACCTAGCCTTTCTTAGTTTAGCCTAGCTTTGCCTAGTATACTCTACCTAGCCTAGACTAGCTTTGCCTAGCATACTCTACCTAGCCCACTCTACCTAGCCTAGCCTAGCATACTCAACCTAGCCTACTCTACCTAGCTTAGCCTAACTTACTCTACCTAGCCTAGCCTACTCTATCCTATCCTAGCCTAGCCTAGCCTACTATACCTAGCCTAGCCTACTCTACCATAGCCTAGCATAGTCTACTCTACCTAGCTCAGCGTAGCTCAGCCTAGCTTAGCCTAGCTTAGTTTAGCCTAGCCTAACTAAGCCCATCTTTTCTTCACTTAGCTTAGCCTAGCTTTGTCTAGCCTAGCTTTGTCTAACTTAGCCTATTCTAGCCTAGCTTAGCCTAGCTTATCCTAGCTTAGCATCGCTAAGCTTAGCCTAGCTTTGCCTTGCTTAGCTTAGCTTAGCTTAGCTTTACCTAGCCTAGCTTAGCTTAGCCTAGCTTAGCCAAACTTAGCTGAGCCTAGCTTAGCTAAGCTTAGCTTAGCCCAACTTAGCTAGGCTTAGCTTAGCCTAGCTTTGCTTCGCTTAGCTTAGCTTAGCCTAGCTTTGCTTCGCTTAGCCTAGCCTAACCTACTCTACGTAGCCTAGACTACTCTACCTAGCCTAGCCTAGCCAAGCCTACTCTACCTAGCCTAGACTACAATATCCTAGCCTAGCCTACTCTACCTATCCTAGCCTAACCTAGCCTAGCCTACTCTACCTAGCCTAGCCTAGCCGAGCCTAGTCTACCATGCCTAGCCTAGCGTAGCCTACTCTACCTAGCCTAGCCTAACCTACTCTACCTAGCCTTGTCTAGACTGGCCTAGCCTAACCTAGCTTAGCCTAGCCTAGTTTAGCCTAGACTAGCTTGGCCTAGCTTAGCCTGGCCTAGCCTAGTGTAGCTTATATTAGCCTTGCTTCGCTTCGCTTAGCCTAGCCTAGCCTAGTCTAGCTTACTCTGCCTAGCCAACCTACTCTACCTAGCCTAGCCTAGCCTAGCCTAGCTTATTCTACCTAGCCTACTCTATCTAGTCTAGTCTACCTAGCCTAGCCTACCTAGCCTAGCCTACTCTACCTAGCATAGTCTACTCTACCTAGCCTAGTCTACTCTACCTAGCCTACTCTACCTAGCCTAGGATAGCCTAGCCTAGCCTACTTAGCCTAGCCTACTGTAGCCTACTCTACCTAGCCTAGTCTACCTAGCCTAGCTAAGCCTAGCCTACGATACCTAGCCTATCCAAGTCTACTCTACTCTACCTAGCGTAGCCTACCCTAGCCTACTCTACCTAGCCTAGCCTACTCTACCTAGACTAGCCTAGCCTAGCCTACTCTATCCAACCCTAGCCTATCCTAGCCTACTCTACCTAGCCTATCCTACTCTAGCCTACTCTACCTAGCCTAGCATAGAGTAATCTACCCTACCCTACCCTACCTAGCCTAGCCTATCCTATCTTATCCTACTCTACCTAGCGTAACCTACTCTANTAGCCTATCCTAGCCTACTCTACCTAGCCTATCCTACTCTAGCCTACTCTACCTAGCCTAGCATAGAGTAATCTACCCTACCCTACCCTACCTAGCCTAGCCTATCCTATCTTATCCTACTCTACCTAGCGTAACCTACTCTAGCCTACTCTACCTAGACTACTATATCTAACCTAGCCTAGCCTAGCCTACTCCATCCTATCTCTACTCTACCTAGTCTACTCTACCTAGCCTACTCTACCTAGTCTAGCCTGCTCTAGCCTACTCTACCTAGCCTAGCTTAGCCTACTCTACCTAGCCTACTCTATCCTATCGTAGCCTACTCTAAATAGCCTAGTCTACTCTACCCTACTCTACCTTGCCTACCTAGCCTATCATACTCTACCCAGCCTACTCTACCCAATCCTAGCCTAGCCTAGCCTACTATAGCCTACTCTACCTAGCCTGGCCTAGCCTAGCCTACTCTACCTAGTCTAGCCTAGCCTAGCCTACTCTACCTAGCCTACTTTATTCTATCCTAGCCTAGCCAACTTTATCTAGCCTAGCCTACTCTAGCCTACTCTACGCAGCCTAGCCTAGCCTAGCCTACTCTACCTAGAGTACTCAATCCTATCCTAGCCTACTCTACCTAGCCTAGCCTACTCTAGCCTACCCTACCTAGCCTACTCTACCCAGCCCAACCTAGCCTAGCCTACTCTACCTAGCCTAGCCTAGCCTAGCCTACTCTACCTAGCCTACTCTGTCCTAGCCTAGCCTAGCCTAGTCTACTCTACCTAACCTGGCCTACTCTAGCCTACTCTACCTAGCCTACCCTAGGCTAGCCTACTCTACCGAGCCTAGCCTAGCCTAGCCTAGTCTACCTAACCTAGTCTACCTAGCCTACTCTATCCTATCCTAGCCTAGCCTAGCCTACTCTACCTAGCCTAACCTACTCTAGCGTACTCTATCTAGCGTACTCTACCTAGCCTGCTCTACCTAGCCTAGCCTACTTTATCCTATCGTAGCCTAGCCTAGCCTACTCTACCTAGCCGAGCCTACTCTACCTAGCCTAGCCTAGCCTAGCCTAGCTTACTCTACCTAGCCTAGCCTAGCCTAATCTACCTAGCCTACTCTATCCTTTATTAGCCTAGCCTAGCTTAGCCTACTCTACCTAGCCTACTCTATCCTATTCTAGCCTAGCCTAGCATATTCTACCTAGCCTAGCCTAGGTTACTCTACCTAGCCTAGCCCAGCCTAGCCAACTCTAGACTAGCCTAGCCTACTCGATCCTATCCTATCCTAGCCTATCCTAGCCTACTCTACCTAGCCTAGCCTACTCTGTCCTACTATACCTAGCCTAGCCTACTCGACCTAGCCTACCCTACCCTACTCTACCTAGCCTAGACTACACTACCTAGCCTAGCCTAGCCTACTCTACATAGTCTAGCCTAGACTATCCGAGCCTACTCTACTTAGCGTAGCCTAGACTACTCTACCTAGCCTAGCTTACTCTATTCTAGCCTAGCGTAGCCTATTCTACCTAGCCCAGCCTAGCTTAGCCTAGTTCAACCTAGCTTAGCCTAGCTTAACCTACTATATCTTATCCTAGCCTAGCCTAGCCTAATCTACCTAGCCTAGCCTACTCTAGCCTACTCTACGTAGCCTACACTACCTAGCCTACTCTACCTAGCCTAACCTACTCTACCTAGCCTACTCTATCCTATCCTAGCCTAGCCTATTCTACCTAGTCTAGCCTACTCTAGCCTACACTACCTAGCCTAGCCTAGCCTAGCCTACTCTACCTAGCCTACTCTAGCCTACACTACCTAGCCTAGCCTAGCCTACTCTAGCTAGCCTATTATATCCTAGCCTAGCCTACTCTATCCTAGTCTACTCTACCTAGCTTATCCTAGCTCAGCATAGCTCAGCCTAGCTTAGCCTAGCTCAGCCTAGATTAGCCTAGCTTAGCCTAGCTCAACCTAGCTTAGCCTAGCTTAGTTTAGCTTAGCTTAGCCAAGCTTAGCTTAGCTTAGCCTAGCCTAGCTAAGCCTAGCTTTGCTTCGCTTATCTTAACCTAACCTAACCTCGCCTAGCCTAGACTAGCCTACTCTAACCTATCCTAGCGAACTCTACCTAGCCTAGCCTACTCTACCTAGCGTACTCTACCTACCCTAGCTTAACCTAGCCTACTCTATCCTATCCTAGCCTATCCTAGCCTATTCTACCTAGCCTAGCTTACTCTAGCCTACTCTACCTGGCCTAGCCTACTCTACCTAGCCTAGCCTACTCTATCCTATCTTAGGCTAGCCTACCCTATCCTATCTTAGCCTAGCCTACTCTACCTAGCCTAGCCTACTCTAACCTAATCTACCCAGCCTAGCCTAGCCTAGCCTACTCTAACCTACTCTACCTAGCCTAGCTTAGCCTAGCCTACTCTATCTAGCCTAGCCTACTCTATCCTATTGTAGCCTAGCCTACTCTACCTAGCCTACCCTACTCTAGCCTACTCTACCTAGCCTAATCTACCTAGCCTAGCCTAGCCTAGCCTACTCTACCTAGCATAGCCTAGCCTAGCCTACTCTACTCTACCTAACCTAGCCTAGCCTAGCCTAGCTTTTCTTCGCTTAGCTTAGCCTTGCTTTCCCTAGCTTAGCTTTGCCTAGCTTAGCCTAGCCTAGCCTAGCTTAGCCTAGCCTAGCCTAGCCTAGTTTACCCTAGCCTAACCTAGCCTAGCTTAGCTTAGCCTAGCTTATCCTAGCTTAGCTTTGCTTAGCTTAAACTAGCTTTACCTCGCTTAGCTTAGCCTAGCTTAGCTTAGCTTTGCCTAGCTTAGCCTAGCTCTGCTTAGCCTAGCTTTGCCTTAACTAGCCTAGCTTAGCTTAGCCTAGCATAGCCAAGCTTAGCCTAGCTTAGCCTAGCATAGCCAAGCTTAGCCTAGCCCAACCTACTCTGCCTAGCCTACTATACGTAAACTAGACTACTATACCTAGCTTAGCCTAGCCAAACCTACTCTATCTTAGCGTACTCTACCTAGCCTAGACTACTCTATCCTTGCCTAGCCTACTCTACGTAGCCTAGCCTAGTCTAGAATACTCTACCTAGCCTAGTCTAGCCTAGCCGAGCCTACTCTGCCTAGCCTAGCCTAGCCTACTCTACCTAGCCTTGCCTAGTTTACTCTGCCTAACCTAGCCTAGCCTATCCTGGCTTAGCCTAGCCTAGCCTAGCTTAGCCTAGACTAGACTAGCCTAGCCTAGCCTAGCTTAACCTAGCTTAGTCTTGCTTCGCTTCGCTTAGCCTACTCTACGTACTCTAGACTACTCTATCTAGCCTAGCCCAGTCTACTCTACTTAGCATAGCCTACTCTACCTATCCTATTATATCCTATCCTATCCTAGTCTAGCCTACTCTACCTAGCCTACCCTACTCTAGCCTAATCTACTTAGCCTACTCTACCTAGCTTTGCCTAGCTTAGCCTACTCTACCTAGCAAACTCTATCCTATCCTAGCCTACTCAACCTAGCCTAGCCTACTCCAGCCTACTCTACCTAGCGTAGTCTACCTGGCCTAACCTATCCTACTCTATCTAGCCTAGCCTACTCTACCTAGCCTAGCCTAGCTTAGCCTACTCTACTTAGCCTAGCCTACTCTAGCCTACCCTACCTAGCATAGGATAGCCTAGCCTACTCTACCTAGCCTTGCCTAGATTAGCCTACTCTACCTAGCCAACTCTATCTTATCCTAGCCTAGCCTAGCATACTCAACCTAGCTTAGCCTACTCTAGCCTACTCTACCTAGCCTAGCCTAGCCTAGACTAGCCCAGCCTACTCTACCTACCCTAACCTAGCCTAGCCTACTCTAACCTAGCCTAGCCTTGCCTAGCCTAGCCTACTTTACCTAGCCTAGCCTAATCTAGCCTATTCTACCGAGCTTAGCCTAGCCTAGCCTATCCTACTCTACCTAGCCTAGCGTAATCTAGCCTACTCTATCTAGCCTAGCCTAGCCTAGCCTACTCTATCCTAGCCTAGCCTGGCCTACCTAGCCTAGCCTACTCTACCTAGCCTAGCCTAGCCTTGCCTACTCTACCTAGCCTAGCCTACTCTACCTAGCCTACTCTATCCTATACTAACCTAGCCGAGCCTACTTTAGCCAACTCTACCTAGCCTACTCTACCTAGCCTAGCCTAGCCTACTCTACCTTGCCTTGTTTACTCTATCATATCCTAGCCTAGCCTAGCCTATCTTAGCCTACTCTAGCCTACTCTACCTAGCCTAGCCTAATCTACCTAGCCTAGCCTAGCCTAGCCTTCTATACCTAGCCTACTCTATCATATCCTAGCCTTCTCTACCTAGCCTACTCTATCCTATCCTAGCCTAGCCTAGCCTACTCTAGCCTACTCTACCTAGCCTAGCCTAACCTACTCTATCCTAGCTTAGCCTAGCCTAGTCTATCATATCCTAGCCTAGCCTAGCCTACTCTACCTAGCATAGCCTACTCTACCTACCGTACTCTACCTAGCTTAGCCTAGCCTAGCTTACTCTACCTAACCTAGCCTACTCTATCCTATCCTAGCCTAGCCTACTCTACCTAGCCTAGCCTAGCCTACTCTATTCTATCCTAGCCTAGCCTAGCCTACTCTACCTAGCCTAGCCTAGCCTAGCCTACTCTACATAGCCTAGCCTAGCCTAGCCTACTCTATCATATCCTAGCCTAGTCTAGCCTACTCTACCCTACTCTACCTAGCCTAGCTTACTCTAGCCTAGGATAGCCTAGCCTACTCTACCTAGCCTAGCCTACTCTACCTAGCCTAGCCTAGCTCAGCCTACTCTACCTAGCCTATCCTACTCTACCTAGCCTACTCTATTCTATACTATCTTAGCCTAGCCTACTCTAGCCTACTCTACCTAGCCTAGCCTTGCCTATCCTAGCCTACTCTACCTAGCCTAACCTAATCTAGCTTACTCTACCTAGGCTACTCTACCTAGCCTAGCCTACTCTACCTAGCCTAGCCTAGCCTACTCTACCTAGCCTACCCTACCTTATCCTAGCCTAGCCTACTCTACCTATCCTAGCCTACTCTACCTAGCCTAGCCTAGCCTAGCCTATTCTACCTAGCCTAGCCTAGCCTAGCCTATTCTACCTAGCCTAGCCTAGCCTAGCCTAATCTATTCTATCCTAGCCTAGCCTACTCTACCTAGCCAAGCCTACTTTAGTCTACTCTACCTAGCCTAGCCTAGCCTAGCCTACTCTACCTAGCCTACTCTATCCTATCCTAGCCTAGCCTACTCTACCTAGCCTACTCTATCCTATCCTAGCCTAGCCTACTCTACCTATCCTAGCTTACTCTAGCCTACTCCTCCTTGCCTACTCTACCTCTCCTAGCCTACTCTACCTATCCTAGCCTAATCCACCTACCCTACTCTATCCTATCCTATCCTAGCCTAGCCCACTCTACCTAGCCCAACTTACTCTAGCCTACTCTACCTAGCCTAGCCTAGCTTATCCTACTCTACCTAGCCTTACCTAGCCTAGCCTACTCTACATAGTCTACTCTATCCTATCCTAACATAGCCTATTCTACTCTACCTAGCTTAGCCTAGCCTATCCTACTCTACCTATCCTATCCTAGCCTAGCCTACTCTAGCCTACTCTACCTAGCCTTGCCAAGCTTAGCCTACTCTACCTAGCAACCACTTTGAACGATGATCCATAGATCGCAGTTGAACCAGTAACTCCAAATCTCGCAAGCGGTGACATACAAGAGATTGTTCGCCAATCTCTCGTAAGAACACATAGTGCCTTAGCCCATTTAAGACAACCAAACCGTCCTTGGGGCCAACCACTAGAATTCTCTAATATCAGGGAACAATTTGGAGGCACTAACCTCACTTTAAATCCGACAAATCCAAGCGACACTCCTGCTGCAGGAGGATCTGGTATACCGCCTTCACCTCCTCCATCATCTCCTTCCTCTTCTGGAGGAGATTCCTCTGACGAAGGAAGTTCCCCTTCACAACCATCCACACCCACTACACCAATGGCGAATCAGAACAACCCTGCAAGACCTTGGCTTGACCAGGATGCAGTAGCTCTACCTGGGGCACAACACCCCTTACCTAAACATCCTGAGAAGTGGCTTCCCAAGTTCGACCCTGACTCTAAACAAGTCGCCGAGGACCACATTAAAAAGTTTATGTTAGCCATTAGACTCCGCAATGTCGAGCATGAAGACGTTGTCTGTAGGTTGTTCCCCTATACTTTCGAGGGCAATGCATCTACATGGTACTTTGCCCAACAACCCCATACCATTGTGTCTTGGGATAAGTCCGAATCTTGCTTTTTGGAAAAATTTGGAGACGATAAGACTCCAGAAGTTTTAGTTATGGAGCTTTCTAGCTTAAAAATGAACCCAAAAGAGAAAGTTAAAGACTTTAATCAAAGATTCTTAACACTTAAAAACCGAATCCCTGTTGATTCCATGCCCGCTGAGAGTCTTATAATTGCATACTACACTAAAGCTTTGCATCAAAGTATAGCTATTTGGGTTAAACGATCTAAGAAAGCTACGTTGTTAGAGGCCTTCGAAGAGGCTAGCCATATTGAAAATGACATCCTTAGTTTAAAAGACACTACTAGCAATGAAACAGAAACTAGTTCTTCTTCCAAAAAGAAGATCGAAATTCTCCAAATACCTACTAAAGTAAAGCGCAACCTGAAAGCTTTGATTTAGAAAACTTAACTAAAATCATTCAAAAACTATCAAACCAAGTCATAGAATTGAAAAGGACGGTCGAAGAAGCTTCTTCGAGCAAAGGGCCCTACAAACCCTCGTTCAGGAAGACTTTTCCTCCCAACCGACCTAATCCTACTACTGAAGGCCTTAATCTAGAAAGTCTGCAATACGCCTTACAAACAATTCTAGAAGGCCAGGATAACTTGATACCTCCTGATATTCCTGAAGAAGTTGTTGAATAAGAAACAGTTCAAGAAGAAGAGTCTTCTCCAAACATTTTTAGACACTTCTCGGATAGCATCTTTCAAGCTAACTTCGAGACAGTTCACCCTTACAATACTAGGAGTAAGGCAGCAAACAAACCTTCTTCCGAAAACACTACGACTTCGCCTCCAAAGCAATCTAAACCAGCTGAGACTAAACAGAGTAATGTAAACCCCAACTTAGATTATGATTTAGTTGAAGATCTTAAAAATTTAAGGGCTAACATTTATATTTATGAGTTGTTAAAGTTCTCGTTTTTGCTACAAAAAATGTTACAGAACATCTTAGAGAATATTAAAAACGGTAATTCAAATGGTAACAAGGTTGTTCAGAACAAAGTCCCTCAGAAGACTTCCACTAAAAGTAACCCTGATCCTTAAGAGAAAGGAAGCCTTCCTGTAAATACTGTAAATAATGTAAATAAAGTAGTTTCAGAAATTGCGAGTAAAAAACCACAAGCTACTACCCTAAGTACTTGCAAAAATGTACCTCCGTTTTTGTTAACTTTCGAGGTCTTTAATAGAAACATACACAATTTCATGGTAGACTCAGGAGCAACATCTAATATAATGCCATGCTCTGTATGTCAGAAAATTAATGCTGAGGTTGAACCATGTACATTAAAAATCATCCAACTTGATCGAACTGATGTTAAAGTTATAGGCGAATTAAGGAATGTTCTTATAAGATTATCGTCTAACCCCAAGGTTCATCAAGTAATTGATATTATCGTTGTGGATATTCCATAAGTGTATGGTATGTTTTTGAGCAGGGACTGGTCGGAGCAGTTACATGGCTATTTCGCAACAGATTGGTCTCACCTGTGGCTCCCAGAAAATGGCAAGCCCAATAAAATCAAAGTAAATCGTGAACGTTACCTTAAGTTCACAGTCACAGATTTGAATGACCCCAACGAACCATTTACACCTTCTGCCGATTCACCCGAAGTACAAGGGATGGATACCTTCTTCAGCAATTTCATGGCTGAGACTTCAGCTATCACCAATCCAGAACAACGGTTTGAGATTGTAGCATACGTGCAGCCAACAGCTTCTACACAAAGTTCTCATGCACCCGACAAAAATCAAATTTGGTCTCTTTATTTTGATGGGTCAAAGTCCAAAGAAGGAGTCGGTGCAGGCTACGTTATCATCGATCCGTCAGGTAACAAAACATTGATTGCATGTAGGCTAGAATTTGAATGTACTAATAACACTGCAGAATATGAGGCTTTACTACAAGGTCTCAGAAAAGCTTTAGACATGAACATTCAAAAATTAACTGTCTTTGGCGATTCCGAAATCGTGATTAGACAAGTGAAGAATTCTATCCATTGTTTGTCTCCGCATCTTAAAAGCTACCAATCCGAGGTATGGAATTTAATGAATAAGTTTTCTGCTTTCAATATAAATTCTATTCCTAGATTAAATAACTCTGAAGCAGATTTATTGGCTAATGTAGCTTCTAAACTTCTTCCTGCAGAAGGCTTGTCCTCAGACGCATTCTCCGTCGAGCTTTTGTTTCGGCCATCCGTTCCCGACAACATCACGAACTAGAGAGTATTTGATGACGATCGACAGATTATTAGCTTCCTGCATATGGAAGAAACCTTTCAAGGCACGGTGATAGACGAACACACACATGATGACAATTTGCACGATTTCACGGTAATACCTGATCCGAGAACCCCTGAATCTTCGTCCGACATGGTAAATTCAATCCCTAAATCTATAGTTAGATTAGAGAAGTTTTACGATTTTCAAGATAAATTTAAAAAGACGGTCAACTGTAAAACTAATAGTTTCTCATTATCATATGAAAAAGTAAACTTAGGAACTAATGAAAATCCTCAGTGTATTAATCTAGGGTTGGGATGTTCTCAACAAGAAAAAACTGCATTTGTTAAATTGTTCAAAGAATTTGAAGATGTGTTTGCATGGGCGTATGATGACTTTAAAACTTTCGACCCTACATCATACAATATGTCATCCCTATGAAGCCCCAAACCTTACCCTTTCAACAAAAATTGAGAAAAATGCACCCTAAGCTCGAACCGACCGTTCAAAAAGAATTGAATAAACTCCTAAATGCTAAGATAATTTTTCCTGTTAGACACACTCAGTGGGTTTCTAACCTTGTCCCAGTCTGGAAGAAAAATGGGGAAATCCGAATCTGCGTTGATTTACGAAACCTTAATAGAGCATATGATAAAGACAACTATCCTGTCCCACCCATGGAACAGATCCTTCAACATGTATCTGGTTCTGAGAGACTATCCTTGTTAGATGGTTTCTCAGGGTACAACCAAGTCCTGATGTCTCCGCCAGACCAACTTAAAACTACCTTCCGTACCTCGTGGGGCACCTATGCATATCGAAAAATGCCCTTTGGATTGATTAATGTCGGTGCTACCTTTCAGAGAGAAATGGACATTGCTTTCCGAGGCTTAATCAATCAGTCTGTCGTAGTTTACTTAGATGATGTCACTGTGTTCTCTAAGAACAAAAATGATCATGTAGCTCATTTACGAGCCGTTCTGCAGCGATGTCGTAAATACGACATCTCCTTGGACCCCAAAAAATCCATCTTTGCAGTAGAACAGGGTAAACTCTTAGGATTTATTGTGTCAAACGAAGGGATGATTATTGATCCCGAGAGGACTCAATCCATCGCGAAAATTCCTCCTCCTACATCTAAAAAGACTATGCAGTCTTTCTTAGGCCAGATCAACTTTGTGAGAAGATTTGTCCCCAGTTTCTCCGAAATGGTCAGACCCTTGCAGAACCTAATTAAGAAAGACACCCAATATCACTGGGGACCCCTAGAAAATCAATCTTTTAATGCAGTAAAGAAGGCTATAATAGATGATCCTTCTCTAATGAGCCACGACTTTTCCAAAGATTTCACACTCTACACTTTTGCTTCTGACCACTCCTACGTCGTAGTCCTAATTCAGAAGAACGCCGAGAACAATAAAGTACCCATCGCCTTTATGAGCTCTACTTTCAAAGGCATGGAACTGAATTACCCCGTGGTAGACCAGCAAGCCTACGTTGTTTTCAAAGTAGTCAAACACTTCCGGTCGTATCTTTTGAAATCTAGGACGAAGATTATTGTTCCCTACCCCGCCGTTAGGAACTTGTTAGTGCAAAAAGAGCTAGGAGAAAAGAGGGCTAACTGGGTTACTTCTTTACAGGAGTACGACATAGAAATCACCCCAGCTCAGATAGTGATAGTTCAAGGTTTGTGCAAGTTAGTTGTTGATTCAGTCGAAGGACAGCAAGAAGAAAACAATCTGTCAAACCTAGAACAACACGATCAAAATAAAATTTATTGTATACAAAACGATGTTAGTTCCTGGTATGACGATATTAAATTATGTCTTGAACATGGATCAACCCCCCGTCACCTAGATCCCACCAAGAGAAGAGCGTTGAGATTAAAGACTACCTCCTTTCATTTGGTTAATGGTATCATGTTTCGTCAGAATTTTGACGGCGTACTGATGCGCTGTCTTGAAAAAGACGAAGCAGAAAAAGTCTTGCTAGAGTTGCATGCAGGGGAAGCTGGTGGCCACTTCGGTGGTGACAACACTGCCCATAAGGTTTTGAGAACTGGTTATTACTGGCCCACGCTTTTTAGAGACGCCGATGCTTTGTGTCGTAAGTGTATCATTTGTCAGAAAGCATCAGGGCGGTTACAAAAACCAGCCTTTCCTTTGCAGTCGGTTACAGTAGATTCTCCTTTTCAGCAGTGGGGCCTTGATATCATAGGTCCAATCAACCCTCCGTCCTCACAACAACACAAGTTTATTGTGACAGCCACAGATTATTTCACCCGATGGTCTGAAGCTGCTGCGTTAAGAACCGTCAACACCATTCAGGTAATTGCCTTCCTAAATTCGAATATCATCACTCGTTTTGGTATCCCTGATTGTTTAGTGTTCGATAATGCTTCTTATTTTTCCTCTCTCGACATGAGAGAGTTTTCTTTGGAAAAGGGAATCAAGTTGAAGTATTATGCTAGTTACTACCCCCAGGGAAATGGATTGGCAGAATCAACTAACAAGAACTTAATTAAAATCATCAAAAGAACGGTGGTTGAAAATCACAAAAATTGGCACAATGCACTGTTGAACGCACTATGGGATAATAGGGTAACACCAAAAGCTGATATAGGTAACTCCCCCTTTTTTCTCGTTTATGGAAAAGAAGCAATTTTGCCACCTCATGTTCTTCTTCCTTCACTTCAGTTGTCACAGAAAGTCCAAGAAGAAGATTGTCCCCCTTTAGAAAACCGAATTAACGCTTTGATGAAGCTAGAAGAGGCAAGAGCCCAAGATAAACACAAGTTGGATCAACATCAACAGATAGTCAAAAGCTGGTTCGACTCTAACTTTGCCGCTGATAGGAACTTCGAAGTAGGTGACCTTGTCTTGAAATGGGAAAAACCTCACGAGGGAAAGGGAGAGCACACTAAATTTCAAAATTTGTGGCTTGGACCGTTTTTAATTGCTGAAAAGTTGGGTCCCAGTTATTTTCGATTGAAAAATCTTGAAGGGCAACCTGACGCCTACCTGGTGAATGGCCAAGCCCTGAAAATATACTTTGCTTGATAAATACCCTTGTATATTATGTACATACTTTTCTTTTCTTTTCCTTTTCCTTTTCTTTTTGTGTTTATTTTTCTTTTAATTTATCATCTTGTGTTTTTGAGATACACATACCTGTACACTGAGCGATTCAGTCAAAGACAATAGAAAATTTCTTCGCTGAAATAAATGCTAAGAAAATTGTATGAACTTCTGGAATTTACATCTGCGTTGGCAAAGACTGTTCTTTGAAGGAAGTTGATTGATTTCATTCTCTGAGTAAAGTTTGTCATGATCATCTATTATCTTTTTACGCTGTCCCTATTCCATAAAGGAATGACTCAAGGATGTATCCCTGTATTAGGAAGTTGTTTTTGTAAATAAAAACATTTCTGGATCTAAATAAAGGACATTTCTAAAAATTCTGATGAGGTCTGAAAAAAATATGTTAAAATATCATGATTTTCAGCATCACCCCTCTCAACTATAAATCTTTGAAAAACAAAACAAAATAAATCAATAATAGATCTGTGGGAAGTGCTTGTAAACCCGCTGGGATGTTGAGAAGGTCTGCTAGCAGCGGGTAAATGCATTCATGACGCCAAGACAACTTCACCGGGGTACTGAATAGGCCCACTGGAAGCGAAGCAATGTCGGGTATATGAAAATTTGCAAATAAGAAACCTTTAAACGTCCTTTATTCTGGTCTGGAACTTCTTGGCAGGACACAGATGTCAGAGTGGGTTAAATGAAAACCCTGTCGAGGCTATGGATGTCTGCTGGCAGCAGTGGCTCTGTCAACTGTTCTGGAGATTTTATATTTAATATCGTGATTTGCTGATCTTAAGATTGTTATCAGTTTTCATCTTTTGAAACACTGCTGGAATAATTGGTTAATGATGATGTTTATACGATTTTCTGGCTGTTATTCAGAGTTGAAATTATCTTTGCTGTCCTAATCTGAATTTGTTTCTTTTGGTAGAGATAACTGCTTCTACCAGTGTGTCGCCATTGTTGGTAGCCAATGCACTTTTTTCCACTGTCTTATAAGCTACCTACACCAATGTTTTGCAAACATCATTTTTTTTGTCGCAATTCTCAAATAAACGACACTTTTATTTTCGCGACATTTGTGCTTTTATCTTCGTTTTGTTTTCACGACTGTAAGCATGAAAACTTGGTCTTTCGAAGTCTCATTAAGATCGTTGTTGAACTGTCATTACCCTTCTTGTCGATATGTCTATTGCGCTTGCATTTTTATACAGTTTAAAAAACTCTTTTGATCTGCGCTCTTTGGGCATTCTTTGACTGATTATGCATTTTTGGTTTCATTGAGTTTGTAAAGCATTGGCATTTGGATTTTCATTTTATTTGACCTACTTGACCATTGGTTTCATGAAAATACATAGGGGTTATGATTGAATCTTTTATATATGTCTTTTGATATAATGATACCTATGTTCATGTTTTCATAACTATTGCCATGTTCATTATATGAAGAGCCATTGACACCTTGGTTAAATTCTTGATATGAGTTGTTACAATACATTGGCGCATGGTTAAACATTTGGTATTGGTTTCATATTGTATGTTGATGATTTAAAACTATGATGATTTAAAACTATGGCACAACGTTGATTATGCGCGTTGGTTTATACACCTACCATTGGATTCATTGGTCGGCCAAGTGACATGACTGTTGAACTATGTTATAATGGGTTGAACAACTATGAAATCCGACGATTGTACTGTGGCAATAAATATTTGCATGGCAGAGATAAGCTCCACCACCTTCGCACATATCATTTATTCCTATCCCTTATCCCCATCTACCTCTGTTATCTCGGGTAATATTTCATGCATTTTTCTCCTGTATATTCTATGACCCAAACCCTGGACTTACCGTGTGCTCGGCTCCATGGCACCAGTCGTGCGAATCAAGCCAAATGGAAACCAAGCCTTGTTAATGTTTGACAATGCCCGCAAAGACTTGGATGAAAACGGTTGGCTCACCTTCATACAACGATTTGAGGGTTTTAATCTCTGTGTTGCACAACAGTTCGCTTCAACTTTTGATGGCTGTAGAGCCAAGGTGGGTGACATCCAGTTGGAAATCGATGAGAAGTTTATTAGTTCTGCTACAGGGTTACCTGCCACGGGCCAACCTTGGTTCAAAAATTTGAAAGTGGAATAGGTTCCATGGCCACTACTATTCGTCTCCTGAAAGGTCACCTCTTGTGACAAAGGTATACCCATATCCATGCTAAAACCACGATGGCATGACCTGTTCGTAATAATTAAGCAATTCATGACCTGTGAAGGTCGATATGGACTCGTTTTTCTCTACCACTTGCGTTTGCTAATGAATTTTATGGGATACTCGTTGAATATGCCCTTTTACTTTCATCGTAGATGTTATCACTAAAATTTCGTCCGCACATGGCGACAAGAACTCTGCATCGTCAACACAGGACTGAAGTCATTCATGGCATAGGATTAATCCACAACATGGAAAAAGGGTCAAAAAACTATACAAAATGACCAAAATTGAAGGGTGCTTTATAGAACCGGGGTGCGCGCGCATATGCGCGTAACAACAACGTACAATGCGCACATGCGCGCACGATGTGCAGCTGTTGGGCAAAAAATCCACGCACCTGCTAAACGACGCATTTATTGAAATTGGTCGACCTCCCAACCACTAATGGATCAACTCCCAAGTTGATTTGACACCAAATCCGAGCTCAATCCGCATGGTGGGCTGGTCAAAGACCTAATTGAGCCCTAAAGTGCCCCTTTTCACACTCCAAAGAGGTTACATAAACACCCCATGCTAGGCTATAAAAAGCCATGAATAACCATCACTTTCTCAAGGAATTCTATGCATTGTTATGC
>ML827868.1:42213-70282 GCA_009831015.1 Picea engelmannii
TTCCAATCACCATAAGGCAGGGAGATACCCGTGAAGGGTCGAAGGCCGAGGTCCGGTTGTTCTGTGCATCCCCCCTTGAGGCACCCACCTCTTGGACGGGATCCAGCCCGTGACCCATTTCTTAGGCCGAAAATATAAATGCCACGCTTGGACCGAGGTACCTAGTGACCAGTTTTAGGACATCTACCCAGGTGGCGATTATGGGCTACAATCACACCTTGATTGGATTTTGTGTGGCTATTGGGAAGTATCACCAGCTCTTTCGGGATATTGCCCCCTCTACCCCTCATTATAACCAGTTATTTCATCCTTCACTAGTGTCTCTTCCGGTGACTTCAGACCCCACCGTTGAGAGCTATTGGAAGGTCCAGTGCTATTTGAGAGGAAGGACGTTACGTCTTCTAGGACACGAGCATTTTCTTTCTTTTGATTCCCCCTTGCGGACAAAACCCTCTTACCCACATATATGCTTCTTTTTCATTTATGTATGATGCACACCTGATTACAGTTTGACTTTGATATATATATGGTGTAAACAGTCACAACAAAGACTCTTGGTTCTATATTTATCTCACCACTTGTTGCACACATTTCATACAATTAGTCTGACATCATAGGGGAACCACAGAACCCCCATCGTTCACGACGCTTGCTCAACCTTCCTCCTATTTTAGGGGGAGTATCTGGTCGTACTCGTTCATCAGTACCTCCTTCACACACTCCTGTGAGTGATACCATCTTAGGATCAGCTTTGCTTGGTTCTACCTTACTTGGGTCCAATTCCCAAGGTCACACAGTCACTTGCTCTCCTTTGCACGGAAGTAGGGGACCCACTTCCTCTCAAAGAGGAAGCACCAACCCACCTAGTCCCCATCAAGGGTCAGGTTCACAACATACCATGGCTGGAACTAACATTCCTACCCCACTACAGATGCCATACTTGGCCTCTCTCAACATACCAGATCTCACCAAGCTCACCAATGATCCTATATTGCATGATGCCGCATGGCCTGCAATGCCAACCAAACTTCCTTCAGACATACCAAAGTTTGAAGGGAAGGTAGGGGATGACCCCGCCAATCATGTCATGACCTTTCATCTATGGTGTTCTTCCAATAGCATCATGGAGGATTCCGTTAGACTGCGATTATTTCAACGCACACTTACTGGCCCATCAGCCAAATGGTATGTCGAAGAAAAATCTGGGTCCCATACGACCTTTTAATCCTTGGCCAAAGAATTCTTAACTTTCTTCCAATTACCCATCCGCCATGACAACGGTCTTGAACTACTGTCTAATTTCAAACAGTCCTCAGCCACTCACATCGCTGACCACATTCATGAGTGGCGTAGGCGACGTAGTTTGTGTAAAGCAGAAACCACCAAACAACAATGTCTTGACTGGTTTCTTAGATCACTTGTCGCTCTCCTTGGTAAGGATGTAGCTTCCACCTTCCCCCAATTTGAAGAGGAAGCCATCAGTAAGGCTCAACAATACGACCTCATTTACGCACAGTCAGGATACTTGTACACAGTACTTCCTGATCTTCCAAAACCTGTGCCATTTGGCCAGGACAAACCTGGGATGTCTCACTCAGCAGACGGATTAATAGGTGCCACCACACACCATAGTCCACAACCCCAACCACCACCGATGTATGGAACACCTCAATACCCACTGGCATATGGGGGCACTTCTTACTACCCCCCACCCCCTTACCAACAGTCATACCCTGTTGCTTCACCTCCACCCTTTAGTGGACCACCACCGGCACCTCCCATACATCCACCTCTTCCAACCACCAGTGGTCCTCCCTCCACATCACCTTATAGTACTAGTGAAAGAGCCACGCCTTCCTATGTACCTTATGGAGCCGCACCACCACAAAACCCTTACTTTCCCTTTCCAGGTCCTCCACAACCCATGGCTCCCCCACATCCTCATGCGGGGGTAAACTTTGTTCAACCCTCTGCTGCTCAACAATACCAAAATTTTGAATAGTTGAACACAACCAATTCAACTCACCCTTCGAACAACGCCAAGAATAAAGGAAGGAACAGGAATAAAAACAATCCTGGTCAAGGTAGGAATCAACCCCCACAACATCCACCCACTGGAGGCAACCAAAACCAAGGGAACCAAAACCCCCAGGGGGGCAATAACAAGAAACGCCAAGGGCGGAATATTGTTAAAACCATCCACCCTTGTGCTCTTTATGGTGTGTATGGTCATTACACTCACCATTTCCCCCATATCATTGATTTCAAGAGGTTGAAAGACTCTGGGAGCCTTCCCCCCTCCCCAGTGCAACCTGCGCCACAACAGGCACAACAACAATATGCGCAACAAACCCCTCCCGTCGTACTGCAAAATCCTATCCCACATCAAAGTGTCATAAACACCCAGCAGGACACACAACATCCCCCACCTCTGGTGGGCCAATACCATAATCCCAACAATCCAGTAGAGCAAACAATTCTCCTCACTAGTGAGGAATAAATTCTTTTGCAAACACACAATCATCAGTATCCTACAACAGTTGAGTCTACTCCTATCTCTCCAGTGAAAAACTGTCCACCGACGGGACCTCCGTTGATGATCCCTCGCCCTTCCTCCGAACCACCATTACACATCCCTCACATCCCCTTGCGCAGGAATGTTCACAATCCACAGGCTAGGGCAGCACATAACTACAGCTTGGTAGATGACTTAGTGCAATCCCTGGCTGCCATGTTAGTTATGGAAGTCCTCCAGACTTGTCCAACGCAACGGAAATCACTACTTTCCGCCTTGGGGGCAGTCGACCCTGTCGATACTCAACTCATCACCTTTGACCTCGATAGCAGCGAACCGCGACTTCCTGCCGCAGTTGCTATTCAACTACCAGTAAAAATACGGAACATGACCGTCCATCGGTGTATCATCGATGAAGGGGCATCTACATGTATCATGTCCAAAACAGTATGGCAGAAACTTGGTTCCCCGGAACTCATACCTTCCACCATCACATTACGAGCTTATGACGGACGACCATCATCTCCTGAAGGGCTCTTCCAAAATTTCCCCATGGAACTCGGAGGCAAAACTATTCTCATTGACATTGAAGTTATCAACGCTCAACTCGATTACAATATCTTGTTTGGACGTAGATACATGTATGCTATGAAGGCAGTGGCATCATCAGTCTTTAGGACAATCATGTTCCCCCACAACGGAAAGATTGTGACCATCGACCAAGTCTCGCATTATGAGCCTAACCCATCTGCCAATCTCGATAACATTCTTCCTCTCATTCACACTAACAAAGACGTATATCCACTCATCAAGATGGGTCCTGGTATTTTCAAAGATCCATCCTTGTTAGGGACGTACCATGGAGCACCACCACTCCTTCCCCCTAGCCAAGTATGCGTCATTTACTCTAACGACACTCTCCAGAAGGATGCTCGTCCTCCTCAAGAGGCTTCAGTCATTCCTGACGTCTCAACAGTCGCAGCATCACTCCCACAGGAGCCTCCTGCGCACTCGTCGACCCCTACGGTCCACGAATCCACACCCCCTCAAGGGCCTAGTCCCATTTGGGAGTCAGTTCCCCGACCCCTCACTCAAATTCCCTTCTTTTACCCTCCACCCAGTATAGAAGCTTTCCAGGTAGCCGCAACGCTCACACTACCCAATATGGTGCTAGAAATCCCAGTGTGGTACTTACATCCACCTGAGATGGTCCCTCGCCCATAGGAAGGACTCCCCATGACGATTCCTGTTATCACTCCCACTACCCCCACTACCCCCATACTCCCTACCCCCCTGCTACAGCCGGGGGCAGGCGACAGAAGAAGGAGCCCACAGCTCCACTTCCTCCGTGCATCTCACCACCTTGCGCCTTGTGTGACAAAGAGGGTCACCAAACCAACAACTTCCCATCACTACCGGAATTACAGAATTTGATTCCCCCTCACGCGCACCATTGCGCATGTATTCAGTGGACAGGCACGCACATATGCACGCCTTCCACTGAATCCCCATGCATATGGGCCCACACTCTAGACAAACTCCCCTAAAAACCCTCGTACGACCCCCCGTACCTACCCTGCCCAAAAATTGGAAACCTATTTCTATGCAGGATGATCAGACCACTAACCTAAAACTTGCACACCGTCGATCGGATACCTTGTGCTCCCGGAATCACTCAATCTCCTCTGAATTTACTCGTCCAGTCACTGTAGCAGCAGGTAAAAATGAGTTGGCAATGTGGGCCCTACAGCTATATATAGGCATTTTTCCAAACTTCCACTCACCATTCCGGGAGCCCACAGCGTCCGTTTTTCGAGCCGTCTTCAGCCATGGGATCAATGTCCTGCCACCTACATCACAGCCGTCTCTGGGCCACTTTTCATGCTGAGCCCCCAGGGTTCCTTTTTTTCATATCATGGCCAGGTATGCACACACATTGTCACATTTATCTAATACATGCTCATATCTTTGATTCTCTTCAGATATTGTTCACTTTGGGTATTTGGTTGTTCTCTGTGCAGGTACTTGCTCATCATCTCCCCACATCATTCCTTCAGGTATATACTCAGCACTGGCATGTAGTCTCTCCCACTGTATTGCATTTACATTTCCAGTCGCACCCTCTGATATTGGCCTTTAGGATACCCATTCCCGGCTCTGCAATACTCACTCCTCCAATTGCATCTTTAGTACTGTCACCCGGTAGCATCCTCACCCACATGAGTTGTCCCATTCATAGCACCTTTTGGCACTTTTGACACTCATGTTGTTCTTCATTACCCTTTAGGGATGGGAGTCTCGGTAGTCTTTCATCATGTTGCAGATCAACCACATACTTCTTCTCCTCATTTTGCTAGCTTCCCATATGGACTCCCAGATCATCACTTCATGGTTACGTTCTTTTTACCTGCACCTCCGCAGGATCATGAACCCACCATTTCATCCACCATCAGTTTGCCCATCTGAAAACCTATCTCCATTTCACCTACCTCATACAGAAACTCGCCAATGGGGCCCCCACCCTTCATCAATTTTCCAAGAAATTTCTGCCCTCCCTGGAGCACTCATTTCACACTGGGGCACCCGTTTTTGTATTTGTACATCTTTCCCAAATTTATTCATTATTTATTGTACAAACACCTTTATTTTCAGTTATTTACTTCTTTCGTCACCGTTGGCGACCTGCTTTCCTTTTGGCCACCTGCAACCCATGTCACCCTTGGTTGGAGCATTACTTTTCATGTCCCCTCGCTGGCATCGTCTATATCTTCAGAGTACTACCCAGGTCACTTCCCTATACCCTATGACTTTGTTCACCTTGTCCTGCCTCTGACACAACTCATCCTCGGTCTTGGCATCCCCCTGACACTCGACCTTGTCACACGGTTGCGGCCATTGTTTGTCTCATACATTCTCCAGCCAAGGGCAGTCTTGAGTCTTCCCACTTCTTGACTTCGTCCATGTACCTCTGCCACTTCCTCACCACAGTAGATTCTGTGAAGCCCTTTTCTTCTGGGAGTCGCGTCCCCCTTTTGTCGACATCAGCATAATTTTCCAGAAGGGCGACAATATTTTGATTCTCATTTGCTATTTAATGAGAGATCTCGAACGACACAGGGGGAAACACCATTGCTCCCTGATGTCGTTGACCCCCATAACATTCGACGCCAACACTTTCTCATGTTACGGTGGGTCTTACTTTGCGACTATTGCAGTTATTAGTATCATTTGCCGAAGATCTCTGAACTTGGCAGGGCCATCACTGCCTGCATCATCATCGCTACTTGTTCCTGCGATCATTGCCTATTGTTCAGAGTATGTCCCTTTGCAGACTTGTCTTCTTCCTTTATCATTACCGCCCCCGAGGGTGCTGCAGTTGTCTACACCAACATTTCCGTCATCTTTTTTCAAAGTTACATCATAAGAGCATGGGGCATGCCCGCCTCGTTTGTACACAGTTGTATATTGTTACGCACCTTGTGGAAGGTCGGGATCTACAGGTTCCTTTCTTCTCCAACGGATTTCTCTACACGGTCCCACTCTTGCTCTCTCTTACAACACCATTCTCAGTAAAAGAAACATTGATAGATTTCGGCTATACGTTTGCTCCTAACCTCATCCATCAGGGGGCATCTGTTATCACTAAAATTTCGTCCGCACATGGCGACAATAACTCCGCATCGTCAACACAGGACTGAAGTCATTCATGGCACAGGATTAATCCACATCATGGCAAAAGGGTCAAAAAACTATACAAAATGACCAAAATTGAAGGGCGCTTTATAGAACCGGGGTGCGCGCGCATATGCGTGTAACAACAACGTACAATGCGCGCATGCGCGCACGATGTGCAGCTGTTGGGCGAAAAACCCGCGCACCTGCTAAACGACGCATTTATTGAAATTGGTCGGCCTCCCAACCACTAATGGATCAGCTCCCAAGTCGATTTGACACCGAATCTAAGCTCAATCCACATGGTGGGTTGGTCAAAGACCTAATTGAGCCCTAAAGTGCCCATTTTCACACTCCAAAGAGGTTACATAAACACCCCATGCCAGGCTATAAAAAGCCATGAATAACCATCACTTTCTCAAGGAATTCTATGCATTGTTATGCTGCCAAGATTGTTAAGGACTCATTCTTTGACAAGAACACATAGGCATCATTTCACAAAGAGCTATCCACCCCTCTCTTGAGTGGATAAGCTTGGAGTTCTTTCACCCACATTTTCATCTTTTCATTGTAAGGAGAGAAAGCTTGTGAGGGCCTCAAGAGCCTTCCATTGGAGAAAGAAGGGACCCAAGTCCCATTTCTTCTTTGTGCCTTTGGATTTCATCAATAGATCAGCTTATACATTGGTGATATTGGTCCATTTGTACTTATTTTTCATTTGTTTTATATGCTCATAGTTTTTATTAGTTTTAGTTTAATTCTTGTTTATTGTTTTGTTTTGTTTTCCCTAACCCTTTCCTTTTACAGCTGTCATGCCTAGCAGAGTCCAACTGAGCATGTAAGCACCTCTGATTTGCTCACTTAGTGACAAATTGGGTGCAAACAGTAGCCTATATAAAATGTCAAAAAGGTTTAAAAGGCAGAAGGCCGACAGTAGACTTTTCCACCATGGACTAATTAAACTTATCATTGTTTATCATTTGAGTTTACACGGTGATAGTTGGAGAGATTTCGTTGCTCGGAATGGTTTTGATGACACAGAACTTGTCCAGGTTGACAAGCCTGTGGTTATGGAAACCAATGTTCAACCACCCATGCCCTTCCATGTCTTACTTCCCTCTCCTAATCCCTTGGCCGACCTCGACATTGATTTACCAGACGTTATAACAGAGAAGGCCGAGGCTATAAAGAAACCTATGAGCAAAAAGGCTAAGGCAAACCCTACTGCTAATGCCAAGGGTAAAAAGAACGCTTGGCTTATTTCGAGAATGGCTAGGAACAAACCTAAACCCTCTGTTGAGTCAAAGCCTATTGTCCTTAGTGAGGATTCAGACTCTGACGTAGAATGTTTTTTAGCCAGCGAGTACCCTTACTCGCAGGGTTTATGCCCCGAGCTACCTTATGATTTCGTGACGAATATTCCCCCTTTCCTAAAAAATAATCCAAGCTACCCTGGTATTAAATTGCCTACCGAAACCCTCAACCATATGTCCAAACCCTCGCCTGATCTTTCAAAAGCCACACAGCCGTCATGTGACCAATGTGATTTATGGTTGGAACGATACTACATCGACGTTCCCATACTCCAATCGAAGATTCAATCACTGGAAGATCAAATTGCAGTATTGACCAGTCAAAGAAACAAGCTCCAAATAACTGATAAGAAGCAGAAGACAACAGGCTCCATTCTTTTCAAAAATGTTGAATCAGCCACAGTCGTTATCAACTCCAAATTGTTGTGATCAAGCCATATGTTCGTCATACAGGTATGATTTTCGAAATTGTTCTAATTGTGTGAATGATCAGGGTTAATATAATGATTCAAATTTGGTCTTCGAAGAGCTCTGTTTACATTTTGAAATGAATTTGTCATAATGTGTTCATCCTGTACATTTTTTCTTTGCTAAAAATAAATGGAATTTCATTTTGAATATGCGATTTGATCATTCCCAATTTAGCCATAAATAGATTTTTGTTGGATTTGAATGGTTTTCGTTTGGATTTGATTTGATTTGTCTGATTGAGTCAACGAAACAGATAGTTTTCTTTCAATTGAATTCGTTTTGTATCTACTCTGAACGTGAAGTTTTTCATGCTCAATTTAGAATACGATCACGTTTGGATTTGATTTCGTTAAGATTCATATGCTGTGATTGGCAACGATTTCAATGAGTTGGGTTGTCACGATCTTTTAATATATGCTCTGTCATGTAATTTTAAAACTGAAATACAACTCTGATCGGTTTCAATGTGGAAAGAATTACCCTGTTTCGTATAAAAACAATGCTCTGAGTTAAGCCTGTGTAAATGCGCCCGAAATCGTGGAAGGGTTTTGATTCATAATAGCTATGTTAAAACCTTAACTGGTCGATTCTCTCTTATTCTGATTGGATTATCCCATATCTCGAGTTGGCGAGATTGTTTTACGAGTTGAATTCGTTTTATAATTACTGCTTTGTTTGATTTGCAAAATGAATTGATTGACTTTGTTATCACTATCAAATCTGGTTATAATTCGTTTGAATGAAACGATTTTGATCAAAGTCAATCGATCTTGTTTGTCCAATTTGGCTAATAACAAACGATCGGATATCTATTACGAACTTTGTATTTATTGATTGATCCTGTTACGATTTCGTTTGTGGACAGTTACGAGTCAGTTATGGTTAACTCGCTCACGGCCTAGATCGTATGACAATACATTAATAATGATTTGAAAAGTGACCTTGTTTGGGTTCGGTCGTATCTCCTTTTGTTGAGGAAGCATAACGATTGCTTGCGATTTGTTTTGATTATATCATTTTCAAATTGGATATGAAACGATTTTAAAACTGTTTGATTATGATTCTGTCTACTCGACTCTTGGCAACAGACGAAACATAGTACACCTATCTCTGTATTCGGTTGGTTAATTTTGATCCTGTTTGATTTCAAATGGTATAACCGTTTCAATTTTAATGATTCGTTTTTAAATAGCTATTGGATTTTAATTAAATTTAATTCTTTGAAAGATTTTCAATTGATTTTAATGCTGATTCTATGTCTTATTTAGACCAGCTATAGAATCGCAAGATTCTATAGCTAGTCTATAGGATTAGATTTTTATCATTTTATCAATAAAGAATCCTTCTAACTTGTTCATTTTTTGTCCTTTTCAGGTAAATTCGAATTGCATGGGACATATTGGACAAGCTAGGGGATATTTTTGTATTTAGTTTTGATTTTAGTTTCTTAATTTTGTCAAGACTTGGGATATCTTCCCAGATTTTATGTAAACAGTTTGATAACTTCTACAGAGAGGTTTTACCCTGTGGAAAAACTTTAAATACTAATTATTTTTGTGTAATAAGAATCATCCTCACTTGTGGGAGAACCAAGATATGGATTTCTAATACAAACTGAGACAGAAGTTGATGTTCTGCTACAACTTTCGCTTTCATAATATCAATCTTTTGTTTCAAGTTTATGCATGTCATTTGTAATTGATTATAGACTACTTTAGCTATCATAGTCTATTGCAGAATGATGTGATTTAATTAATGTAATCCATGCCTGATTTCTTTCATTACTTTAAAAAATACTGCAATTATTTTGTTCAGTTAATGAATGACAGATTTTTCTTCTTCGTCAATTGAATAATTTTGTATAAGTCTTTGCATACAGGTTTATCTAACTGTGAAGATTTATATATCATAAGATTGTTGTAAATTTTATGTCTTGTTTGTCCTGTAATCATATTTCAAGAGCACTGCAGATTATCGTTTACGACAAGTTTCCAAGATAATTCGGTACGAGTTTCCTCCCTCCGATCAGCTAGGACAATCATCATACACAGGACGAATCTGGAGCATTTTTCCAGGTCAGTTTGTAATTTATTTTTGTTAGTTTGTTAGTATAATATTAGTAGTTTAGTTAGATTAATGTTAGTTAGATTTGTATTTGGGTTTTGTATATTAGTTGTTTAGTTTAGTTATTTTTGTTTCATTTCTTTTCACAAAATTATAAAATCAACAAAAAAAATATTTCTTTCTCTGTCTTAGGGCAGAATATTAATGAGTTTTTCAGGTTTTATTCAAATCTGTAAATTGTAGATATTGTACATTTTGTGAATAAGTTATATTTATGTTAGTAGTATATAGTTAATTAGTTAGAATTAGTATAGTATTAGTTAGTAGATTGTATATAATAGTTAGTTTAGTTTATTAGTTTGTTTTATTTCTTTTTAGTTAGATTAGTTTAGTTTGTTTTAATTGTTATTGTTAGTTAGATTAGTTTTTGTAGATTAGTTTTCTTTTGTTTTATTAGGACCTTAGATTGGCTAACGGAGCCGCTAAACCCGTCAGGGTGGTTCATCCAAAACGGATTGGGTTATTAGACAACTCTGGACCAGTTCCACTCTCTCAGTTGACAGACGATCAATTTCGCCCGTCAACACTACTCTACCTAGCCTAGCCTAGCCTAGCATACTCTAATAGCCCATCCCAGCCTAGCCTATTCTACCTAGCCTACTCTATCCTATCCTAGCCTAGCCTAGCCTACTCTACCTAGCCTAGCCTACTCTAGCCTACTCTACCTGTCCTACTCTACCTAACCTAGCCTACTCTGCCTAACCTAGCCCAGCCTAGCCTAGCCTACTCTACCTAACCTAGCCTAGCCTACTCTAACTGTACTACTCTACCTAGCCGAGCCTACTCTACCTAGCCTAGCCTAGACTAACCTACTCTACCTAGCTTAGCCTACTCTTTCTTACTCTACCTACTTTACTTTACCTAGCCTAGCCTAGCCTACTCTACCTAGCATAGCCTAGCGTAGCCTACTCTACCTAGCCTACTCTATCATATACTAGCCTAGCCTACTCTAGCCTACTCTGCCTAGCCTACTCTACCTAGGCTAGGCTAGCCTAGCCTACTCTACCTAGCCTAGCCTACTCTATCCTATCCTAGCCTACTCTACCTAGCCTAGCCTACTCTAGCCTACTCTACCTAGCCAAGCATAGCCTACTCTACCTAGCCTAGCCTACTCTAGCCTACTCTACCTAGCCTAACCTAGTAGACCCTACTCTACCTAGCCTACTCTATCTTATCCTAGCATAGCCTAACCCACTCTACCTAGCCTAGCCTACTCTACCTAGCCTAGCCTACTCTAGCCTACTCTACATAGCATAGCCTAGCCTAGCCTACTCTACCTAGCCTACTCTATCCTATCCTATCCTAGCATAGCCTACTCTACCTAGCTTAGCCTACTCTTGCTTACTCTACCTACTTTACTCTACCTAGCCTAGCCTAGCCTACTCTGCCTAGAATAGCCTAGCCTAGCCTACTCTATCATATCCTAGCCTAGCCTACTCTACCTATCCTAGCCTACTCTAGCCTACTCCTCATAGCCTACTCTACCTAGGCTAGGCTAGGCTAGGCTAGCCTAACCTAGCCTACTCTATCCTATCCTAGCCTACTCTACCTAGCCTAGCCTACTCTAGTCTACTCTACCTAGCCTAGCATAGCCTACTCTACCTAGCCTAGCCTACTCTACCTAGCCTACTCTACCTAGCCTAGCCTAGCATACCTTACTCTACCTAGCCTACTCTATCTTATCCTAGCATAGCCTAGCCTACTCTACCTAACCTAGCCTACTCTACCTAGCTTAGCCTACTCTAGCCTACTCTACCTAGCCTACTCTATCCTATCCTATCCTATCCTAGCCTAGCCTAGTCTACATAGCCTAGCCTACTATAGCCTACTCTACCTAGCCTACTTTACCTAACCTAACCTATCTTAGCCTACTCTACCTAGCCTACTCTAACTAGTCTACTCTACCTAGTCAAGCCTACTCTACCAAGCCCAGCCTAGCCTAACCTACTCTACCTAGCCTAGCCTACTTTACCTAGCTTACTCTATCCTATCCCATCCTAGCCTAGCCTACTCTACCTAGCCTAGCATACTCTTTCCTACTCTACCTAGCTTACTCTACCTAGCCTAGCCTAGCCTAGTCTATCCTAGCCTAGCCTAGCCTAGCCTACTCTACCTAGCCTAGCCTACTCTAGCCTACTCTACCTAACCAAGCCTAGCCTAGCCTAGCCTAGCCTGCTCTACCTAGACTACTCTATCCCATCCTAGCCTATCCTAGTATAGCCTAGCCTACTCTACCTAGCCTAGCCTACCCTAGCCTACTCCATCCTATCCTAGCCTAGCCTACTTTACCTAGCCTAGCCTACTCTAGCCTACTATACCTAGCCTACTCTACCTAACCTAGCCTAGCCTCCTATGCTACCTAGCCTAGCGTAGCCTACTCTACCTAGACTACTCTATTCTAGCCTAGCCTAGCATAGCCTACTCTACCTAGCCTAGCCTAGCCTAGCGTTCTCTATCTAGCCTAGACTACCCTAGCCTACTCTAATCTATCCTAGCCAAGCCTAGCATACTTTAGCATACTCCATCTAGCCTACACTACCTAGCCTAGCCTAGCCTACTCTACCTATGATACTCTACCTAGCCTAGCCTACTCCTCCTAGCTTACTCTACCTAGCCTAGCCTACTCTATCCTATCCTAGCCTAGCCTAGACTACTCTATCCTACTCTACCTAGCCTAGCCTACCCTAGCCTACTATGTGTAGTCTAATCTATCCTTTTGTATCCTAGGCTAGCCTACTCTACCTAGTCTAACCTAGCCTAGCCTACTCTATCCTATCCTAGCCTAGCCTAACTTACACTACCTAGCCTAGCCTATTCTACCTAGCCTACTCTACCTAGCCTAGCCTAGCCTAGCCTACTATATCCTATCCTAGCCTAGTCTAGCCTACTATACCTAGCCTAACCTACTCTAGCCTTCTCTACCTAGCCTAGCCTACTCTAACTTACTCTACCTAGTCTAGCCTACCCTACCCTACCCTACCTAGCCTACCCTACTCTACCCTTTCCTAGCCTAGCCTAGCCTAGCCTAGCCTAGCCTACTCTACTTAGCCTGCTCTACGTAGCCTAGCCTACTCTACTTAGCCTGCTCTACGTAGCCTAGCCTACTCTACCTAGCCTAGCACAGCCTAGCCTACTCTACCTAGCATACTTTATCCTAGTCTATCCTAGCCTAGGCTACTCTACCTAGCCGAGCCTACTCTACCTAGCCTAGCCTAGCCTAGCCTACTCTATCTAGCCTTGCCTAGCCTACTCTATCCTAACCTAGCCTAGCCTAGCCTACTCTACATAGCCTAACCTACTCTTTCCTAATCTAGTCTAGCCTAGCCTAGCCTACTCTACCAAGCCTAGCCTACTCTACATAGCCTAGCCTAACCTAGCCTACTCTACCTAGCCTATTCTACTTAGCCCAGCCTACTCTATCCTAGCCTAGCCTACTCTATCCTAGCCTACCCTACTCTATCATAGCCTACCCTAGCCTACTCTATCCTAGCATACTCTACCTAGCTCAGCCTAGCTTAGTCTAGCTTAGCCTACTCTACCTAGCGTACTCTACCTAGCCTAGCCTAGCCTAGCCTACTCTACCTAGCGTAGCCTACTCTACCTAGAATACTCTATCTCATCCTATCCTAGCCTAGCCTACTCCACCTAACTTAGTCTAGCCTACTCTACCTAGCCTAGCCTACTCTACCTAGTCTACTCTATCATATCCTATCCTAGACTAGCCTATCCTACTCTAGCCTAATCTACCTAGCCTAAACTACCTAGCCTAGCCTACTCTACCTAGCCTACTCTATACTGTCCTATCCTAGCCTTCCTAGCCTACTCTACCAAGCCTACTCTACATAGCATAGCCTAACCTAGCCTACTCTATCCTAGCCTAGCCTAGCCTACTCTACCTAGCCTACTCTATCCTATCCTAGCCTAGTCTAGCCTACTCTACCTAGCCTATCCTACTCGACCTAGCCTACTCTACCTAGCCTAGCCTACTCTATCCTATCCTAGCCTAGTCTAACCTACTCTACCTAGCCTATCCTACTCGACCTAGCCTACTCTACCTACTCTAGCCTACTCTACCAAGCCTAGCCTAACCTAACCTAGCCTACTCTACCTAGCCTAGCCTAGCCTTCTCTACCTAGCCTATCCTACTCTACCTAGCGTAGCCTACTCTACCTAACCTAGCCTACTCTAGTCTACTCTACCAGGCCTTCTCTACCTAGCCTAGCCTAGCCTACTCTACCTAGCCTAGCCTAACTTACTCTACCTAGCCTAGCCTAGCCTAGCCTACTCTACCTAGCCTAACCAAGCATACTCTACTTATCATAGCTTACTCTATACTAGCCTAGCCCAGCCTAGCCTAATCTACCTAGACTAGCCTACTTTATCCTATCCTAGCCTAACCTACTCTATCCTAGCCTACTCTACCTAGCTCATCGTAGCTCAGCCTAGCTCAGCCTAACTTAGTTTAACTTAGCTTTGCCTAGCTTAGCCTAGCCTAGCTTTGCTTCGCTTATCTTAGCATAGATTTGCCTAGCCTAGCTTTGCCTAGCATAGCTTAGCCTAGCTTAGCCTAGCCTAACTTAGCCTAGCCTAGCCTAACTTACCTTAGCCTAACTTATCCTAGTTTAGCTTTGCTTAGCTTAGCCTAGCCTAGCCTAGCTTAGCCTAGCTTTGCATAGGCTAGCTTTGCATAGCCTAACTTTGCTTAGCCTAGCCTAGCTCTTAGCTTAGCCAAGCTTAGCCTAGCTTAGCTTAGCTTTTAGCCTACTCTACCTAGCCTAGACTACTCTACCTAGCCTAGCCTAGCTAAGCCTACTCTATCCTAACAGACTTTACCTAGACTAGATTACTCTATCCTAGCCTAGACTACTCTATCCTAACTGAGCCTACTCTAACTAGCCTAGACTAACCTACTCTACCTAGCCTAACATAGCCTAGCTTAGCCTTGCTTCGCCTCGCTTAGCCTAGCCTAGCCTACTCTACGTAGCCTTGACTACTCTACCTAGCCTAGCCTAGCCTACTCTATCTAGCCATGCCTAGCCTAGCATACTCTACCTAGCCTAGCCTAGCCTATTCTAGCCTACTCTATCTAGCCTAGGATAGCCTAGCCTTCTCTACCTAGCCTAGTCTACTCTATCCTATCCTATCCTAGCCAAGCCTACTCTACCTAGCATAGCCTACTGTAGCCTACTCTACCTAGCCTAGCCTACTCTACCTATCATAGCCTCATCTAGCCTACTCTACCTAGCCTAGCCTAACCTAGCCTACTATACCTAGTCTAGCCTAGGCTAGGCTACTCTAGTCTACCTAGCCTACTCTACCTAGCCTAACCTAGCCTACTCTACCTAGCCTAGCCTATCCTATCCTACTCTAGCCTATATTAGCCTAGAATAGACTACTCTACCTAGCCTAACGTACTCTAGCTTACTCTACCTAGCCAACTCTACCTAGCCTAGACTAGCCTGGCCTAGTCTAACCTATCCTATCCTAGCCTAGCCTACTCTACCTAGCCTAGCCTAGCCTAGCCTACTCTACATAGCCTACTCTATCATATCCTAGCCTAGCCTACTCTACCTAGCCTAACCTACTCCAACCTACTCTACCTAGCCTAGCCTAGCCTAACCTACTCTACCTAGCCTAACCTAGCATAGCCTATTCTACCTAGCTTACTCTATACTATCTTAGCCTATCCTACTCTACCTATCCTATACTAGCCTACTCTACCTGGCTTAGCCTAACCTAGCCTACCCTACCATACCTAGCCTAACCAACTCTAGCCTACTCTACCTAGCCTAGCCTAGTCTACTCTACCCTATCCTAGCCTAGTTTACTCTACCTAGCCTACTCTATCCTATCTTAGCCTAGCCTAGCCTACTCTAGCGTACTCTACCTAGCGTACTCTATCCTATCCTAGCCTAGCCTAGCCTACTCTACCTACCCTAGCCTAGCATAGCCTACTCTACCTAGCCTAGCCTAGCCTAACCTACTCTACCTAGACTACTCTATCATATCCTATTCTAGCCTAGCATACTCTAACCTACTCTACCTAGCCTACTATACCTAGCCTAGCCTAGCCTAGCCTACTCTACCCAGCCTAGCATAGCCTAGCCTACTCTACGTAGCCTACTCTATCCTATCCTAGCCTAGCCTAGCTTACTCTACCTATCCTAGCCTACTCTACCTAGCCTAGCCTAGCCTACTCTACCTAGTCTAGCCTAACCTAGCCTACTCTACCTAGCTTACTCTATCCTATCCTAACCTAGCTTACTCTAGCCTACTCTACCTAGCCTAGCCTAGCCTAGCCTACTCTATTTAGCCTAGCCTACACTAGCCTAGCCTACTCTAACCTAGACTACTCTACCCAGCCTAGCCTAGCCTACTCTATCCTAACCTACTCTACCTAGCTTAGCCTAGATCAGCCTAGCTCAGCCTAGCTTAGCCTAGATAAGCCTAATTTAGCTAGCGAACTCCACCTGGCCTATCCTAGCCTAGCCTAGCCAAGCATACTCTACCTAGCCTAGCCTAGCCTAGCTTACTCTACCTAGCCTAGCCTAGCCTAGCCTAGCCTAGCCTACCTTACTTAGCCTACTCTATCCTATCCTAGCCTAGCCTACTCTACCCTAGCTGACTTTACCTATACTAGACTACTCTATCCTAGCCTAGACTACTTTATCCTAGCCTAGACTACTCTATCCTAGCCTATCCTAACCTACTCTACCTAGCCTAACTTAGCCTAGCACAGCCTTACTTCACTTCGCTTAGTCTATCCTAGCCTACTCTACGTAACATAGACTACTCTACATAGCCTAGCCTAGCCTAGCCTAGCCTACTCTATCCTATCCTAACCTAGCCTAGCCTACTCTACCTAGCCTAGCTTACTCTAGCCTACTCTACCTAGCCTAGGATAGCCTAGCCTTCTCTACCTAGCCTAGCCTAACCTAGCCTACTCAAACTAGCCTACTCTATCCTATCCTAGCTAAGCCTAGCCTACTCTACCTAGCATAGCCTATTGTAGCCTACTCTACATAGCCTAGCCTAGCCTAGCCTACTTTACTTAGGCTAGGCAAATCTACTCTACCTAGCCTACTCTACTCTACCTAGCCTAGCCTAGCCTACTCTACCTAACCTACTCTACCTAGCCTAGCCTAGCCTAATCTACATAGCCTAGCCTAGCCTACGCTACCTAGCTTAGCCTAGCCTAGCTTACTCTACCTAGCGTAGCCTACTTTACCTAGCCTACTCTATCCTATCCTAGCCTATCCTACTCTACCCTAGCCGACTTTACCTATACTAGACTACTCTATTCTAGCCTAGACTACTTTATCCTAGCCTAGACTACTCTATCCTAGCCTATCCTAACCTACTCTACCTAGCCTAACTTAGCCTAACATAGCCTTGCTTCGCTTCGCTTAGCCTAGCCTAGCCTACTCTACGTAGTTTAGACTACTCTACATAGCCTAGCCTAGCCTAGCCTAGCCTACTCTACCTAGCCTACTCTATCCTATCCTAACCTAGCCTAGCCTACTCTACCTAGCCTAGCCGACTCTAGCCTAATCTACCTAGCCTAGGATAGCCTAGCCTTCTCTACCTATCCTAGCCTAGCCTTCTCTACCTATCCTAGCCTAGCCTAGCCTACTCTATCCTAGCATAGCCTACTCTACCTAGCCTAGCCTAGCCTAACCTACACTACCTAGACTACTCTATCATATCCTATCCTAGCTTAGCATACTCTAGCCTACTCTACCTAGCCTACTATACCTAGCCTAGCCTAGCCTAGCCTACTCTACCCAGCCTAGCATAGCCTAGCCTACTCTACCTAGCCTACTCTATCCTATCCTAACCTAGCCTAGCTTACTCTACCTATCCTAGCCTACTCTACCTATCCTAGTCTATCCTAACCTAGCCTACTCTACCTAGCTTACTCTATCCTATCCTAGCCTAGCTTACTCTAGCCTACTCTACCTAGCGTAGCCTAGCCTAGCCTACTCTATTTAGCCTAGCCTACACTAGCCTAGCCTACTCTAACCTAGCCTAGCCTAACCTAGCCTACTCTACCCAATCTAGCTTAATCTATCCTAGCCTAGCCTAGCCTACTCTATCCTAGCCTACTCTACCTATCTTAGCCTAAATCGGCCTAGCTCAGCCTAGCTTAGCCTATATAAACCTAATCTAGCTAGCGTACTCCACCTAGCCTATCCTAGCCTAGCCTACTCTACCTAGCCCAGCCTAGCCTAGCTTACTCTACCTAACCTAGCCTAGCCTAGCTTACTCTACCTAGCCTAGCCTACTCTACCTAGCCTAGCCTAGCCTAGCTTACTCTACCTAGCTTAGCCTAGCCTAGCCTACCTTACCTAGCCTACTCTATTCTATCCTACCCTAGCCGACTTTACCTATACTAGACTACCCTATCCTAGCCTAGACTACTTTATCCTAGCCTAGACTACTCTATCCTAGCCTATCCTAACCTACTCTACCTAGTCTAACTTAGCCTAGCACAGCCTTGCTTCGCTTCGCTTAGCCTAGTCTAGCCTACTCTACGTAGCTTAGACTACACTACATAGCCTAGCCTAGCCTAGCCTAGCCTAGCCTACTCTACCTAGCCTAGCCTAGCCTAGCCTACTCTACCTAGCCTACTCTATCCTATCCTAACCTAGCTTAGCCTACTCTACCTAGCCTATGATAGCTTAGCCTTTTCTACCTAGCCTAGCTTAGCCTAGCCTACTCTACCTAGCCTACTCTATCCTATCCTAGCTAAGCCTAGCCTACTATACCTAGCATAGCCTATTGTAGCCTACTCTACGTAGCTTAACCTAGCCTAGCCTACTATACCTAGGCTAGGCTAGGCTAGGCTAATCTACTCTACCTAGCCTACTCTACTCTACCTAGCCTAGCCTAGCCTAGCCTAGCCTTGCCTACTCTACCTAACCTACTCTACCTAGCCTAGCCTAGCCTAATCTACCTAGCTTAGCCTATCCTATCTTACTCTAGCCTACTCTACCTAGCCTAGCCTAGCCTAGCCTACTCTACCTAGCCTAGCGTACTCTACCAAGCCTAGCCTAGCCTTGCTTACTCTACCTAGCCTAGCCTTGTCTAGCCTACTATACCTAGGCTAGGCTAGGCTAGGCTAATCTACTCTACCTAGTCTACTCTACTCTACCTAGCCTAGCCTAGCCTAGCCTAGCCTACTCTACCTAACCTACTCTACCTAGCCTAGCCTAGCCTAATCTACCTAGCCTAGCCTATCCTATCCTACTCTAACCTACTCTACCTAGCCTAGCCTAGCCTAGCCTAGCCTAGCCTAACCTACTCTACCTAGCCTAGCCTACTCTATCCTATCCTAACCTAGCCTAGCCTACTCTACATAGCCTAGCCTACTCTAGCCTACTCTACCTAGCCTAGGATAGCCTAGTCTTCTCTACCTAGCATAGCCTAGCCTAGCCTACTCTATCCTATCCTAGCTAAGCCTAGCCTACTCTACCTATCATAGCCTACTGTAGCCTACTCTACGTAGCCTAGCCTAGCCTAGCCTACTATACCTAGGCTAGGCTAGGCTAGGCTAATCTACTCTACCTAGCCTACTCTACTCTACCTAGCCTAATCTACCTAGCCTAGCCTATCCTATCTTACTCTAGCCTACTCTACCTAGCCTAGCCTAGGCTAACCTACTCTACCTAGCCTAGCCTAGTCTAGCTTACTCTACCTAGCCTAGCCTAGCCTAGCCTACTTTACCTAGCCTACTCTATCCTATCCTAGCCTAGCCTACTCTACCCTAGCTGACTTTGCCTATACTAGACTACCCTATCTTAGCCTAGACTACTTTATCCTAGCCTAGACTACTCTATCCTAGCCTATCTTAATCTACTCTACCTAGCCTAACTTAGCCTAGCACAGCCTTGCTTCGCTTCGCTTAGCCTAGCCTAGCCTACTCTACGTAGCTTAGACTACTCTACATAGCTTAGCCTAGCCTAGCCTAGCCTACTCTACCTAGCCTAACCTAGCCTAGCCTACTCTACGTAGCTTAGACTACTCTACATAGCTTAGCCTAGCCTAGCCTAGCGTACTCTACCTAGCCTAGCCTACTCTAGCATACTCTACCCAGCCTAGCCTACCTAGCCTACTCTATCCTATCTTATCTTAGCCTAGCCTACTCTACCTAGCCTAGACTACTCTAGCCTACTCTTCCTAGACTAGCCTAGTCTACCTAGCCTAGTCTAGCCTACTCTAGCCTAGCCTAGCCTAGCCTAGCCTAGCCTACTCTACCTAGGCTATCATAGTCTACCATACTCTCAGTAGCCTAGCCTAGCATAGCCTACTCTATCCTAGCATATCGTAGACTAGCCTAGCCTACCTAGCCTAGCCTACTCTACCTAACCTAGCCTACTCTACCTAACCTAGCCTAGCCTTGCCCACTGTACCTAGCCTTGCCTACTCTACCTAACCTAGCCTAGCCTACTCTAGCCTACTCTATCCTAACCTAGTCTTGCCTACTCTAGCCTACTGTACCTAGCCTTGCCTACTCTTTTCTAGCCTAGCCTAGCCTGCCTAGCTTAGGCTACCTAGCCTACTCTTCCTAGCATAAACTTCCCAGCCTAGCCTAGCCTAGCCTACTATATCTAGCCTACTATATCCTGTCCTAGCCTGGGCTAGCCTAGCATTCCCAGCCTAGCCTACTATAGCTTACTCTACCTAGCCTCCTCTATCCTACTCTACCTAGCATTCCCAGGCTACTCTACCTAGCCTCCTCTATCATATCTTAGCCTAGCCTAGCCTACTCTACCTAGCCTAGCCTAACTTACTCTACCTAGCCTAGCCTAGCCTACTCTACCTAGCCTAACCTAGCATACTTTACTTAGCCTAGCCTACTCTATACTAGCCTAGCCTACTCAACCTAGACTAGCCTACTCTATCCTATCCTAGCCTAACCTACTCTATCATAGCCTACTCTACCTAGCTCATCGTAGCTCAGCCTATCTCAGCCTAGCTTAGTTTAACTTAGCTTTACCTAGCTTATCCTGGCCTAGATTTGCTTCGCTTATCTTAACATAGATTTGCCTAGCCTAGTTTTGCCTAGCATAGCTTAGCCTAGCGTAGCCTAGCCTAGCTTATCCTAGCCTAGCTTAACTTACCTTAGCCTAGCTTATCCTAGCTTAGCTTTGCTTAGCTTAGCCTAGCCTAACTTAGCTTAGCCTAGCCTAGCCTAGCCTAGCTTAGCCTAGCCTAGCCTAGCTTAGCCTAGCTTTGCATAGCCTAGCTTTGCTTAGCCTAGCCTAGCTCTTAGCTTAGCCAAGCTTAGCTTAGCTTAGCTTAGCTTTTCTTCCCTTAGCCTACTCTACTTAGCCTAGACTACTCTACCTAGCCTAGCCTAGCTAAGCCTACTCTATCCTAGCAGACTTTACCTAAACTAGATTACTCTATCCTATCCTAGACTACTCTATCCTAGCTGAGCCTACTCTAACTAGCCTAGCCTAACCTACTCTACCTAGCCTAACATAGCCTAGCTTAGCCTTGCTTCGCTTCGCTCAGCCTAGCCTAGCCTACTTTACGTAGCCTTGATTACTCTACCTAGCCTAGCCCAGCCTACTCTATCTAGCCAAGTCTAGCCTAGCATACTCTACCTAGCCTAGCTTATCCTATTCTAGCCTACTCTACCTAGCCTTCTCTACCTAGCCTAGCCTAGCCTAGCCTACTCTATCCTATCCTATCCTAGCCAAGCCTACTCTACCTATCATAGCCTACTGTAGCCTACTCTACCTAGCCTAACCTACTCTCCTTAGCATAGCCCACTGTAGCATACTCTACCTAGCCTAGCCTAGCCTAGCCTATTATACCTAGCCTAGCCTAGGCTAGGCTACTCTACTCTACCTAGCCTAACCTAGCCTACTCTACCTAGCCTAGCCTATCCTATCCACTCTAGCCTATATTAGCCTTGAATAGACTACTCTACCTAGCCTAACGTACTCTAGCTTACTCTACCTAGCCAACTCTACCTAGCCTAATCTAACCTATCCTAGCCTAGCCTAGTCTACTCTACCTAGCCTAGCCTAGCCTAGCCTACTCTACATAGCCTACTCTATCATATCCTAGCCTAGCCTACTCTACCTAGCCTAGCCTACTCTACTTAGCCTAACTTACTCCAGCCTACTCTACCTAGCCTAACCTAGCCTAGCCTACTCTACATAGCCTAAACTAGCATAGCCTACTCTACATAGCTTACTCTATACTATCTTAGCCTAGCCTAGCCTACTCTACCTAGCCTAGCCTACTCTAGCCTACTCTACCTATCCTATCCTAGCCTACTCTACATGGCCTAGCCTAGCCTAGCCTAGCCTACTCTACCTAACCTAACCTATTCTAGCCTACTCTACCTAGCCTAGCCTAGCCTACTCTCCCTATCCTAGCCTAGTTTACTCTACCTGGCCTATTCTATACTAGCCTAGCCTAGCCTAGCCTACTCTACCTAGCCTAGGCTACTCTAGCCTATTCTACCTATCCTAGACAAGCCTAGCGTACTCTACCTAGAGTACTCTATTCTATCCTAGCCTAGCCTAGCCTACTCTACCTAGCCTAGCCTAGCATAGCCTACTCTACCTAGCCTAGCATAGCCTAACCTACTGTACCTAGACTACTCTATCACATCCTATCTTAGCCTAGCATACTCTAGCCTATTCTACCTAGCCTACTATACCTAGCCTAGCCTAGCCTAGCCTACTCTACCTAGCATAGCATAGCCTAGCCTACTCTATCCTATCCTTCCCTAGCCTAGCTTACTCTTCCTATCCTAGCCTACTCTACCTAGTCTAGCCTAGCCTAGCCTAGCCTACACTACTCTACCTAGCTTACTCTATCTTATCCTAGCCTAACTTACTCTAGCCTACTCTACCTAGCGTAGCCTAGCCTAGCCTAGCTTAGCCTACTCTATTTAGCCTAGCCTACACTAGCCTAGCCTACTCTAACCTAGCCTACCCTAGCCTACCCTAGCCTAGCCTACTCTACCCAGCCTAGCTTAATCTATCCTAGCCTAGCCTAGCCTACTTTATCCTAGCCTACTCTACCTAGATTAGCCTAAATCAGCGTAGCTCAGCCTAGCTTAGCGTAGATAAGCCTAATCTAGCTAGCGTACTCCACCTAGCCTATCCTAACCTAGCCTAGCCTACTCTACCTAACCGAGCCTACTGTACCTAGCCTACTCTACCTAGCCTAGCCTAGCCTAGCCTTCTCTACCTAGCCTAGCCTAGCCTAGCCTACTCTACTTAGCCTACTCTATCCTATCATGTCATGTCCTGGCCTAGCCTACTATACCTAGCCTACTCTACTTAGCCTAGCCTAGCCTAGCCTACTCTATCCTAGCCTAGCCTAGCTTAGCCTACTCTATCCTATCCTAGCCTAGCCTAGAATACTCTACCTAACCTAGCCTACTCTAGCCTACTCTACCTAGCCTAGCCTAGCCTACTTTACCTAGCCTAGCCTAGCCTAGCCTACTCTACCTAGCCTACTCTATCCTATCCTAGCGTAGCCTACTCTACCTAGCCTAGCTTACTTTAGCCTACTCTACCTAGCCTAGCCTAGCCTTGCCTACGCTACCTAGCCTAGCCTAGCCTAGCCTACTTTACCTAGCCTACTCTACTTAGCCTAGCCTTTCCTAGCCTACTCTACCTAGCTTAGCCTAGACTAGCCTAGCCTACTCTACTTAACCTACCCTACTCTATCCTAGTCGAGCCTAGCCTAGCCTACTCTACCAAGCCTAGCCTAGCCTACTCTACCTAGCATAGCATAGCCTAGCCTACTCTATCCTATCCTATCCTAGCCTAGCTTACTCTTCCTATCCTAGCCTACTCTACCTAGCCTAGCCTAGCCTACTCTACCTAGCCTAGCCTAATCTAGCCTAATCTACCTAGCTTACTCTATCCTATCCTAGCCTAGCTTACTCTAGCGTACTCTACCTAGCCTAGCCTAGCCTAGCCTAGCCTAGCCTACTCTATTTAGCCTAGCCTACACTAGCCTAGCCTACTCTAACCTAGCCTACCCTAGCCTAGCCTACTCTACCCATCCTAGCATAATCTATCCTAGCCTAGCCTAGCCTACTCTATCCTAGCCTACTCTACATAGATTAGCCTAAATAAGCCTAGCTCAGCCTAGCTTAGCCTAAATAAGCCTAATCTAGCTAGAGTACTCCACCTAGCCTATCCTAGCCTAGCCTACTCTACTCTACCTAGCCTAGCCTAGCCTAGCCTACTTTATCTAGCCTACTCTATCCTATCCTAGCCTAGCCTACTCTACACTAGCCGACTTTACCTATACTAGACTACTCTATCCTAGCCTAGACTACTTTATCCTAGCCTAGACTACTCTAACCTAGCATATCTTAACCTACTCTACCTAGCCTAACTTAGCCTAGCACAGCCTTGCTTCGCTTCGCTTAGCCTAGCCTAGCCTACTCTACGTAGCTTAGACTACTCTACATAGCCTAGCCTAGCCTACTCTACCTAGCCTAACCTAGCTCAGCCTACTCTACGTAGCCTACTCTATCCTATCCTAACCTAGCCTAGCCTACTCTACATAGCCTAGCCTACTCTAGCCTACTCTACCTAGCCTAGGATAGCCTAGCCTTCTCTACCTAGCCTAGCCTAGCCTAATCTACTCTACATAGCCTACTCTATCCTATCCTAGCTATACCTAGCCTACTCTACCTAGCATAGCCTACTGTAGCCTACTCTACATAGCCTAGCCTATCCTAGCCTACAATACCCAAGCCTAGCCTACTATACCCAGGCTAGGCTAGGCTAAGCTAATCTACTCTACCTAGCCTACTCTACTCTAGCTAACATAGCATAGCCTAGCCTAGCCTAGCCTACTCTACCTAACCTACTCTACCTAGCCTAGCCTAGCCTAATCTACCTAGCCTATCCTATCCTATCCTACTCTAACCTACTCTACCTAGCTTAGTTTAGCCTAGCCTACTCTACCTAGCCTAGCCTAGCTTAGCATAGCCTAGCCTACCTAACCTACTCTATCCTATCTTAGCCTACCCTAGACTACTCTACCTAGCCTAACCTACTCTAGCTTACTCTACCTAGCCCACTCTACCTAGCCTAGACTAGCCTAGCTTATTCTAACCTATCCTCGCCTAGCCTAGCCTACTCTACCTAGCCTAGCCTAGCCTAGCCTACTCTATATAGCCTACTCTATCGTATCCTAGTCTATTCTACCTAGCCTAGCCTACTCTACCTAGCTTAACCTACTCTAGCCTATTGTACTTAGCCTAGCCTACTCTACCTAGCTTACTCTATCATATCTTAGCCTAGCCTAGCCTACTCTATCTATCCTAGCCTACTTTAGCCTACTCTACCTATCCTAGCCTAGTCTAGCCTACTCTATCATATCCTATCCTAGCCTAGCCTACTCTACCTAGCCCAGACTACTTTAGCCTACTCTTCCTAGCCTAGCCTACTCTACCTAGCCTAGCCTAGCCTAGCCTAGCCTACTCTACCTAGGCTACTCTAGCCTAGCCTAGCCTACTTTACCTAGCCTACTCTAGCCTAGCCTAGCCTACTCTATCATAGCCTATCGTAGACTAGCCTAGCCTACCTAGCTTAGCCTACTCTACCTAACTTAGCCTAGCCTTGCCCACTGTACCTAGTCTTTCCTACTCTATCTAACCTAGCCTAGCCTACTCTACTTAACGTAGCCTAGCCTTGCCCACTGTACCTAGCCTTGCCTACTCTACCTAACCTAGCCTAGCCTAGTCTAGCCTACTCTATCCTAACCTAGTCTTGCCTACTCTAGCCTATTGTACCTAGCCTTGCCTGCTATTTTCTACCCTAACTTAGCCTACCTAGCCTACTCTTTTTTAGTCTAGCCTAGCCTACTCTTTTTTAGTCTAGCCTAGCCTACCTAGCCTACTCTTCCTTGCATAAACTACCCAGCCTAGCCTAGCCTAGCCTACTATACCTAGCCTACTCTATCCTGTCCTAGCCTGGGCTAGCCTAGCATTCCAACCCTAGCCTACTCTAGCCTACTCTACCTAGCCTCCTCTATCCTACTCTACCTAGCATTCCCATCCTACTCTACCTAGCCTCCTCTATCCTATCCTAGCATAGCCTAGCCTACTCTACCTAGCCTAGCCTACTTTAGCATACTCTACCTTGCGTACTCTACCTAGCCTAGCCTATTCTACCTAGCCTAACCTAACTAAACCTACTCTATCCTATCCTAACCTAGACTACTCTACCTAACTGAGCCTATTGTACCTAGCCTACTCTACCTAGCCTAGCCCAGCCTAGCCTTCTCTACCTAGCCTAGCCTAGCCTAGCCTACTCTACTTAGCCTCCTCTATCCTATTATGTCCTGGCCTAGCCTAGCCTACTATACCTAGCCTACTCTACTTAGCCTAGCCTAGCCTAGCCTACTCTATCCTATCCTATCCTAGCCTAGACTACTCTACCTAGCCTAGCCTACTCTAGCCTACTCTACCTAGCCTAGTCTAGCCTAGCCTACTTTACCTAGCCTAGCCTACTCTACCTAGCCTACTCTATCCTATCCTAGCGTAGCCTACTCTACCTAGCTTAGCTTACTCTAGCCTACTCTACCTAGCCTAGCCTAGCCTTGCCTACACTACCTAGCCTAGCCTAGCCTAGCCTACTTTACCTGGCCTACTCTACTTAGCCTAGCCTAGCCTAGCCTACTCTACCTAGCTTAGCCTAGACTAGCCTAGCCTACTCTACTTAACCTACCCTACTCTATCCTAGCCTAGCCTACTCTACCAAGCCTAGCCTAGCCTAGCCTACTCCTTCCTAGTCTACTCTACCTAGCTCAGCATAGCTCAACCTAGCTTAGCCTAGCTCAGCCTAACTTAGTTTACCTTAGCTTAGCCTAGCTTAGCCTTGCCTAGCTTTGCCTCGATTAGCTTAGCCTACGTTTGCTTAGCCTAGCATTGCATAGCTTAGCTTAGCCTAGCTTTGCCTAGCCTAGCCTAGCTTAGCCTAGCTTAGCCTGGCCTAGCTTAGCCTAGCCTAGTTTAGTCTAGCTTGGCCTAGCCTAGCTTTGCCTAGCCTAGCTTTGCTTAGCCTAGATTAGCCTAGCTTTGCTCAGGCTTGCTTACCATAGTTTTGGCTAGCCTAGCTTAGCTTAACTTAGTCTAGCTTAGCCTAGCTTAGCCTGGCCTAGCTTAGCTTAGCTTAGCTTAGCCTAGCTTAGCCTAACTTTTCTTCACTTAGCCTAGCCTAGCCTACTCTAGCCTACTCTATGCTATCCTAAACTAGCCTACTCTACCTAGCCTACTCTAGCCTACTCTACCTAGCCTACACTACCTAGCCTACTCTACCTAGCCTAGCCTACTCTAGCCTACTCCACCTAGCTTAGCCTACTCTACCTAGCCTAGCCTAGCCTAGCCTACTCTATCCTATCCTATCTTAGCCTAGCCTACTCTACCTAGCCTAGCCTACTGTACCCTACTCTATCTAGCCTAGCCTAACCTAGCCTACTCTACCTAGCCTAGCCTAGCCTAGCCTACTCTATTCTATCCTATCCTAACCTAGCCCACTCTACCTAGCCTAGCCTACTCTAGCCTACTCTAACTAGTCTGCTCTACCTAGCTTAGCCTACTCTACCTAGCATACCATAGCATAGCCTACTCTATCATATCCTATCCTAGCCTAGCCTACTCTACCTAGCCGAGCCTACTCTAGCTTGCCTAGCCTAGCGTAACCTACTCTACCTATCCTAGCCTAACCTACTCTACCTAGCCTAGCCTAGCCTAGCCTAATCTACCTAGCCTACTCTATCCTAACCTAGCCTAGCCTATACTACTCTACATAGCCTAGCCTACTCTTGCCTACTCTAGCCTAGCCTAACCTAGCCTACTCTACCTAGCCTAGCCTAGCCTAGCCTACTCTACCTAGCCTACTCTATCTAGACTAGCCTAGCCTAACCTAGCCTACTCTACCTAGCCTAGCCTAGCCTAGCCTACTCTACCTAGCCT
>ML827869.1:0-24429 GCA_009831015.1 Picea engelmannii
ATAGACGGATCCAAACTGGAGCATGGGCGAAATCTTCTTTTTCAGGGCTGAATCTCTCGGTCCAGAATCGGAGGAATAGTCCAGCCGAGTTAAAGAAGTAAGGGCCTCCATCAAAGATGCGGTTACGGTCCTCAAGATTGTGCGGAATGATTGTGAAGAATCCCTTTGAGCCTAACTGTAATTCGTAATGCCCCTTTGGTTTCCACCAATATTGTATCCATTTAATTAAATCCCTTTCAGATGGCCATAACCCTAGAAATTTCCCTATCAGAGCATGATCTCTCATATATTGTTTTTGCTCCTCTATCCGCGGAGAGTTAACTATGTATTTTGGGGCATGCGGGGCTTGAGGAATGCACTTACCAGGGAGCCAAGGCGGCGATGCGGTGGCAGGGGCGGCTGGGTGATCCGGATCAATATCCATGTCGCGATATTTGAAGGTGCCATCTGCGATGAGAGTTGCTCGGAGGTCTTGCGGCGGCTCAAAGGACGGCCGCTTAAACTGTTCTCCTCCGTTACCATTTGTTGTAGCTTGATTGTAGGAGGCACCGGCTCGGCCTCCGTCCTGCTGTGTCATGGCCCTCACGGGCCTGTGGGCGTGATCACTCAAGTGTCGGCTTCAAACCCTAAGGCGATAGCAGAGCGGCCACATCCTTCAATAAAATAATTATTTTTTAGTCTCTTAATACAATATAATTAAAAAATAATAATAAATTTGAATTATGAAATATTAAAAAATACTAAATATAGAAGAAAAAAAAATTGACATAAAGAAAGTGTATTTTTTATGTAATAATAATTAATAAAATTCCAATCAATTTGGAATATGAAATATTTCAGAAATATTAAATACTACTAAAAACTAAAAAAAATCAATTTTAATAATGTCTTTATAAAATAAATTTTCAAATTATTAAGAAATATTAAATACTACTAAAAACTAAAAATTATCAATTTTGATAATTTCTTCATAAAATAAATTTTCAAATTATTAATAAAATATATGTTGTATGCAAAAATGATTTTATTTTCTTTACAATTTTTTTCCACACATAAACTATAAATTCGAAGGTAAACTGATTGAGTAAAACTCAAGGCTTAAATCTGAATGGCTTATATAGTACACCATCCAACCCTAATGGCCTTCCTTAGTAACCCCAATGGCCTCGCCGGGAGGTTCCATGAGGCAGTGGTAAAGTCTATAGTTCGTGAATATCCTTCCTGGTAACCCCACCCTGAGATCTATTCCCGAAGTCCAATAAGGCCCCACCATTACTCAAGGCTTAAAAGGAAATTATTGAGCTTAGACTTTACTTGAGCTAATAACCAATATTTTACCTACCTAAAAATATCTCAAGAATATGATATTACTTTATCTTAGGACTAGGACATTACATAAGGTCCCAAGGTTAACTGATTGAGTAGAACTCAACGCTTGAAAGGAAATTGTATGAGCTTAGATTGTACTTGAGCTAATGACCAATATTTTACCTACCTAAAAATATCTCAAGAATATGATATTACTTTATCTTAGGACTAGGACAAGGACATTAAGTAATGTTATTGAACTTTTTTTCTTGTTCGAAAACAAATTGACATTACTTAAGGTCTATGAACTTTTTTTTCTGGTTAAAAAAAATTGAGTCCTATATTATAGCATATTTTAACATAAATAAATTTATTTTTACCTAAAGTTTTACATTATTCTTCTACATTTAAAAATTTTTCTTTTCTTAAAAAACAAAACAAATTGATGAACATTTCCACTATTGAGAAAAACTATTTTTGATGTCAACTTCGACATGTATTAGCCTACTTCTATTTCAAATAAAAGTATGACTATAATTTTAAATAAAAGTATGACTATAATTTTAAATAGAATATCAACTTCACTTATGAACTAAAAAAATTCAACCTTATCATATTTTCAATTTTTATGTAAGATTTTACTTGTAAATTTTCAATTTTTATGTAAGATTTTACTTGTAAATTAGGTAAAATATCTATTTTAATGTACTCTTATATAATCCATTTCATAACAAATTACATGAAAAATATATTATTTTTTCTACATGTATAAGATGAAATATGTTTGAAAATAAAGTTTATGGCTCATGGTGGTATGGATTACATTTTATTCTTTTTTTAACTCATATTGTTTTATTTTAATTTTATGGTATTTTTTTATTATGTTTTGTTCATAAACACACATATTTCAACTAAGGACTAACACTTTAAGTAACCATTCACATAATCAGATTAAAGATCAACACATTGATGTTTTGACGTGGTAAAATATTTACGGGGAAACATCTACGGCCCCATCCAACGCGACCACTTGGAGCAATTTATTAATGCAAAAGAAAAAGATTACAGAGAGATTTTACAAGAGAGTTTCTCACAATCGATCATTGGAAAATGACCCTCCATGCTATTTAAATAGAGATCATGGAACAATCGAGTGTTAATCCATAGATCAATGGTCATTAAGATCGAGGAGAATATGAACCGTCAGATCACTCTATGTCAAGAACATATCGCGACCATCGGATTTCCTAACTACAAATGCATATTAATGCATACTAAAGAAACATATTAAGAAACACACTTTGACCTAACAACACATTAGACCATGTAGATCTTAGCTAACTCCTAAGTGTCTAAATATCCTAACATCCCCCCTTAAGAACAACTTGGGATAGGATTGAAGGATTTAAATTTTACAATATTGACACAATGATGCAGGAGCATCGCCAACTCATCAAGGAGCGTCGCCCAAGACAAGCAAGCCAGCATAGAAGGCGACAAACAGCTAGACAAGGCCAGCTGAACCTTTTTGAATTTTCATTAAAGACGAAGCGCCATATCCTTCAATGAAACATTTATGAAGGAGCGCATATTGTATTACATCAGACCTCGAGATTTACGCTCTTGTCTAAAATAGATAGGAAGGCATTTAATGGATTTAATGTAGGTAGATAGAAGTTTAAGTCTAGATTAGACAGTTTTAGAGTTCGAGAGGGAAAACGGATATAGACACCCTCACTTGTACATTGTAAAAGAGGATCATTCAGAATTCATTCATTCAGGAGCAGAAGAGAGAGAGCAAGCAAAGAATTTGTGAAGAACAACCATGTACAGATGTATTGAATTAATATAAGAGAGTCTTTGATTCAATTTCATGTCTGGTGTTGTTTCTCTGTGGGTATGTTGTTTATGTGCTCTTGAATGAATGTTTTCCTTGTATGCATTTTCTTTGAATATGTTGTGCATGTGATTTCAGAGGTTTAACTGAAGTCTGAGAGTGAAGAGAATGAGTTTCAATTGTTTCCCTGTTTGAGCTGGGAGATTCCTGCATAGAGTGCAGTCGAATTCATCCGCATAGAGTGCGCTGATGAGGCTAGACAGTTAAACTCTTATTCTCGTTCACCCAAAAGTTGGTGCGGATTGATAGAGCCGTGTAGGAGAAGTGCATGCTGAATTTGAAGTCTCAGTAGCTAGTTTGAGCACAGGAAGGCAGGGATTACTGTGGCTGCAAGTGCACGGGATATGAAGGACTCAATGCCTTGAGAGTTGTTGAGGGTCGAGCACGAGAAGTGTGCGAAAATTCTCTAAAAGGATCAAAGTCGACAAGCTCAGGAGGGATAGTTCCTTCGTGATTCCGTTAAGGAGGACCAAGAGAAGGTTAGAACCGGAAGAAGCTTTGAAGTGGAAGGATTCCTCAAGGAGAAGGAATCGACGGCTGGTCTTGCAGGGGGGAATCCACGAAGCCCCGACGACCGTCAGATCTTGGAGAAGTTGCTCGGGAGTCAGTCCTTAGGTGCAGGAAAGAAGAACCAAGGACCATCGGGATTCGATCTTCGAAGTTTGTGGAGGTGAGAGTTTCATACTAGTCGCAATCATGATTGGCGATTTCCTAAAGCCATTGGAGCCGTCAATAACTATAGGGACAGGTGGCACAAGATCCCGAAAAGTCGGAATTCGGCATTCAGGAATTCTCATTCCAAGAGATTGCAACCGGCGAAATCGCTATCACGCTATTCCTGATCGTTCAGAGAGAGGAGGTGACGTGGCGAGGGAATAGCGCACGTGTGCATCGGATTTCGGGGTTCAGGAATTTGTGGTGCAAGTGAATCTCGGCATCGCGTACGCCGATTTCTCGATAGGGAAATCCCCGATAGGAATGGAGAGTGTTGACACTTTGACCCATCGGGTTTCGGGGTTCTGAGTAGCACGAGAACCTTGCACACAAGTTTCTCGATAACGCGAAACCCAATTTCCCGAGAAGACTAACGGGAGATCAATAGAGCATCCTGTGGGTGACAAAAGGTCCCGCTACGAGATCTGAAGGGCATTTCATCTCTTCGGGCCTGAGTGAAGGAAGGTCCTGGTGGGAGTGGGGCGTGCGAGGACCGCATGCTACGCTAGAGTGGTATCAGAGCGGGAAATATTTGCTTTCAGTAGCAGAGAGAAGAGAGGACACCATGCCACCAAGGAGAGAAAGGAAGTCACCTGACCCAGAAGACAGGGAGGTGAGAAGAAGAGGTAGGCCAACAGGAAATCCAGAAATGGAAAGACAGATGAGAGATCTCCGAGCAAGACTCGAGGAGATGGAGACAACACAAAGACGCAGAGCTGGTGCTGGGGATCTTATCGATTACGAAGTTGAAGAAGAAGTTGGACATGAATAAGAGGTCACAACAGAGGATGTGTCAATCGAGCGGTTGATAAAAGCTATCGCCAGGATGAGTTCAAGGACCACAATGGATATTCCAGCTTATGAAGCGAGCCTGGATGCAGAGGAGCTACTGGATTGGATCCAAGCTCTTGATACCTACTTCGTCTATGAGGACATCGAAGAGGACAAGAAGGTCAGGCATGTTGTCACGCATTTGAAAGGACATGTAGCATTATGGTGGGACGAGCTACAGGCAGAGAGATGTTCCAAAGGAAAACAAAAGATTAAAAGTTGGGATCGAATGATCACGAAGATGAAGGCGAAATTCATCCCAAGGGATTACCAGATCACACTGTTCAGGCGAATGCAGAACCTGAGACAGAAGTTGATGACGGTGAAAGAGTACACCGAGGAGTTTTACAGGCTCAATATCAGAGCAGGTCATCAGGAGAGCGATGATGAGAAGGTAGCTAGATACCTGAATGGTCTGAGATACGACATTCAGGATGAATTAAGCATGGAAATTATCAGAACGGTTGAGGATGCTTATCAGATGGCTCTGAAAGCCGAGGAGAAGCTGAGTCGTAAGCAAGGTCAGCGAGGGCGAGGCAGAAGTCATCCCAGAGGCAAGGCAGTTGCCCAAGAGAAATATTAGAAACCCAAGGAAGAATGGAAGAAACCTCAGGGTAAGATTGAGAGAGGTGGAACCTCACAGCAAAGACAACCATATGTTGAGTCGAGGAGACAACATACAGAGTAGGGTGGTGATTATGCTGATGCAAACACTTTTCCTCGTACCAGAGGTAGGGGAAGAGGCAGAGGAGGAGTCATCACATGTTTTACATGTGGGAAGGATGGACATAAAGCTGTTGATTGTCCAAACAGGAAAACAGACAGAGGAGGAGCTCACATTGTTGAGGCGCAGAGGCGTGATGTTGAGAATGAAGACGCTGGAAGTGGGAAGTCATTGATGGTGCATAAAATTCTTTTAACACCCGAGAAAGAGGTGGAGGATACAACTCAGAGAACCAGATTGTTCAAGACCACGTGCAAGACCAAGGGCTGGAAATGCAAGGTCATTGTGGACAGCGGAAGTACCGACAATCTCGTTTCAACCGAGATGGTAGAAAAGTTAGAGCTTGAGACAACCGATCACCTGAGTCCATACAAGGTTTCATGGCTACAGAAGGGACATCAGGTGAGTGTCACTAAACAATGTTTAGTTGATTTCAAAATGGGTGAATAAAGGGATAAGGTCCTATGTGATGTCATTGCCATGGATGTATGTCATGTATTGTTGGGTAGACCATGGAAATATGACCGAAATGTGGTTCATGATGGGAGGATGAACACATACACTTTGGAGAAGGATGGGAGGACACATAGGTTACTTCCGATAAAGGATAAGGAGGTAAAGTCGAAAGTAAGTAACACCATACTTCTCATGAGTGGGAAGGAGTTGCTTACAGAAATGGAGAAGAGAGAAGATCCACAATTCTTTGTGGTCAGGAAACTAAGAATTGTCCTGACTAGCACAAGAGTGGATGACCTACCAGATGAGGTTCATGAACTGTTGGGAGAGTTTCCTGACATCATCGTGGACGAACTACCTCGTTCGTTTCCACCGATGAGGAGTGTGAGTCATCACATCGATCTCATACCCGGAGCCAGTTTACCAAACAAGGCAGTGTATAGGTTGACACCACAAGAGAATGAGGAAGTCAAGAACCAGGTCCAGGATTTGCTAGATAAAGGATTAGTCAGGGAGAGCTTGAGTCCATGTGTTGTTCCAACAGTGCTCAGTCCAAAGAAGGATGGAGGTTGGAGGATGTGCACTGACTCAAGAGCGATAAACAAAATAACCATCAGGTATAGATTTCCACTGCCGAGAATGGATGATCTGATGGATTGCCTGAGTGGGGCAAATTATTTTTCAAAGATCGATCTGAAGAGAGGATATCACCAGATTCGCATGAGAGAAGGTGATGAATGGAAGACAACATTCAAAAAAAATGAAGGTTTGTACGAATGGTTGGTCATGCTGTTTGGTTTGACAAACGCACCGAGCACATTCATGAGGCTAATGAATGAAGTCCTGAGGGAATTCATCGGGAAGTTTGTAGTCATATATCTGGATGATATATTGATCTACAGTAAGACAAAGGCTGAGAATTTGAAGGATTTGGCCATTGTGATGAGAAGACTGCAGCAAGAGAATTTGTTGATCAACATGAAGAAGTGTTCCTTCATGAAGACAGAACTCATCTATTTGGGTTTTGTCATATCAGCGAATGAGTTGAAAATGGATCCGAAGAAGGTGGACGTGATCAAGAATTGGCCATCACCGAGAAATGTTTTCGAGGTAAGAAGTTTTCATGGTTTGACTAGTTTCTACAGAAAGTTCATTAGGAATTTCAGTGGAATTAGCGCAACAATGATGGACACAGTGAATAAGCGACACCAAACTTTTCATTGGACAGCAGAGGCTGAGAAGAGCTTCAATATGTTGAAGTGAAAGATCACAGAGCAACCAGTGTTGGTGTCGCCATATTTTCAGAAGACATTCCAGGTGAAGTGTGATGCCAGTGGGTGTGCTATAGGAGCGGTCTTGAGTCAAGAGGACAGGCCAGTTGCATATTCCAGCGAGAAGCTAGATGACGCGAAGCTAAAATACTCCACGTACGATAAATAGTTTTATGCCATCATACATGCATTAAAGAAGTGGAGGCATTACTTGATACCCAGGGAATTTGTATTGTACAACGATAATCATGCATTGCAGTTTGTGAGTCAACAGGAGAAGTTGAACCAGAAACATGCAAAATGGGTAGAGTATATGCAAAATTTCACATTTGTGATTAAACACATTTCAGGGACTGCTAACAAAGTGGTTGATGCGTTGAGCAGGAAATGGTTGTTGCTGCAGGAGTTCCAAGTCAAGACTTTAGGTTTTGAAAATCTCAGGGATATGTACGTCGGAGATGCAGACTTCGGGGAAGCATATGAAGCAGCTGAGAATCCAGTTCTCAGAGACCGAAGCCCATAGATAGACTACATGATCCAGGAGGGATTGCTATTCCGAGGCAATCGACTGTGTATCCCAGATTTCTCCATGAGGGAGCACTTGCTAAAGGAAAAACACAGCGGGGGCTTAGCAGGTCACTTTGGTCATGACAAAACGTTCGCCAAGATGAGGGAATCATATTTTTGGCCAGGCATGCAAGAAGATGTCAAGAAGTTTGTTGACAGGTGTCGAATATGTCAACATTAGAAGGGCCGGAAGCAAAATGCAGGTTTTTATCAGCCATTACCCATACCCGAGAGGCCATGGGAGGTGATCAACATGGATTTTGTATGTCGAGGACGCAAAGGGGAGTTGATTCCATCTTTGTGGTGGTGGACAGGTTTTCGAAGATGGCACATTTTATTTCATGCCAGAGGACCAGCGATGCGACCCACATCGCAAACTTGTTTTTCAAAGAGATTGTTAGACTTCATGGATTGCCAAGAAGCATAGTCTCGGACAGGGATACCAAATTCATAGGTCATTTTTGGAGGATGCTATGGAAGAATCTAGGAACTAACTTGGCTTTTAGTTCTTCTTACCATCCGCAGACAGACGGACAGACCGAGGTGGTCAACAGAAGTCTGGGGGATCTATTGAGAAGCTTGGTGATGGAGCACCATGGTAGCTGGGACAACATATTACCATAGGCAAAGTTTGCTTACAACGATTCTGTAAACCGGAGCACAGGAAAAAGTCCATTCCAGATTATGTATGGGACACAGCCAAGGGGAGTTTCTGAACTCAGGGAGTCAGAACAGGCTGCAACTAGCAGTGCTAGCACAGAGGAGTTCGCTGAGGCGATGAGAGAACTTCATGGTAAGGTGAAGCAGCGACTAATGGATTCAAATCAGGAGTACAAATGCAGGGTCGATCAGCAGAAGAGACAACTTCAGTTTGAAGTTGGTGATCTGGTTCTGGTGCACTTGAGGAAAGAAAGGTTCCCAAGGGGAACATATAATAAGCTCAAAATGAAGAAAATCGGACCCTGTAAAGTCCTGAAGAAGTTCAGAGAAAATGCTTATGAGATTGAGTTGCCGGATGGCATTGGGATATCTCCGATATTTAACGTTTCAGATGTATACCCATACAGGACTGGAGAAATAGAGACTGGAACTGAGAAACCAGAAATCTAGTGGCAGAAGCAAATGTTGATTGCAGAAAAGCCACAGATGGAGTGCATACTGGACAAGCGAGTGGGAAAGAAGACCAGGAGAAAGCATTATTTCGAGTACCTGGTGAAATGGAAGAATCACCCAGTCGAGGATAATAGCTGGGAAGATGAAGCAATGATACAGAAGCATGGACAGATCGTGCAGGAGCTCATGGACAAGAGCCCATGAAAATTTTCAAGCCGAGGAGTATGATGCAGGAGCATCGCCAACTCATCAAGGAGCATTGCCCAAAACAAGCGAGCCAACATAGAAGGCGATAAACAGCTGGACAAGGCCAGCTGAACCTTTTTGAATTTTCATTAAAGATGAAGTGCCATATCCTTCAATGAAACATTTATGAAGGAGGACCTATTGTATTACATCAGACCTCGAGCTTTACGCTCTTGTCTGAAATAGATAGGAAGGCATTTAATGGATTTAATGTAGGTAGATAGATGTTTAAGTCTAGATTAGACAGTTTTAGAGTTCGAGAGGGAAAACGAATATAGACACCCTCACTTGTACATTGTAAAAGATGATCATTCATAATTCATTGATTCAGGAGCAAAAGAGAGAGAGAAAGAAGAGAATTTGTGAAGAACAACCATGTACAGATGTATTGAATTAATAGAAGAGAGTCTTTGATTCAATTTCATGTCTAGTGTTGTTTCTCTGTGGGTATGTTGTTTATGTGCTCTTGAATTATTTTTTTCCTTGTATGCATTTTCTTTGAATATGTTGTGCATGTGATTTCAGAGGTTTAACTGAAGTCTGAGAGTGAAGAGAATGAGTTTCAATTGTTTCTCTGTTTGAGCCGGGAGATTCCTGCATAGAGTGCAGCCGAATTCATCTGCATTGAGTGCGCTGATGAGGCTAGACAGTTAAACTCTTATTCTCGTTCACCCAAAAGTTGGTGCGGCTTGATAGAGCCGTGTAGGATAAGTGCAGGTTGAATTTGAAGTCTTAGTAGCTAGTTTGAGCACAGGAAGGTAGGGATTACTGTGGTTGCAAGTGCACAGGATCTGAAGGACTCAATGCCTTGAGAGTTGTTGAGGGTCGAGCACGAGAAGTGTGTGAAAAGTCTCTGAAAGGATCAGAGTCGACAAGCTCAGGAGGGATAGTTCCTTCGTGATTCCGTGAAGGAGGACCAAGAGAAGGTTCGAACCGGAAGAAGCTTTGAAGCGAAAGGATTCCTCAAGGAGGAGGAATCGACGGTCGGTCTTGTAGGAGGAAATCCAAGAAGCCCCGACGACCGTCAGATCTTGGAGAAGTTGCTCGGGAGTCAGTCCTTAGGCACAGGAAAGAAGAACCAAGGACCATCGTGATTCAATCTTCGAAGTTTGTGGAGGTGAGAGTTTCATACTGGTCGCAATCGCAATTGGCGATTTCCTGAAGCCATTGGAGCTGTCGATCACTATAGGGATAGGTGGCACAAGATCCTGGAAAGTCGGGATTCGACATTCAGGAATTCTCATTGCAAGAGATTGTAACCGGAGAAATCGTGATCACGCTATTCCCGATCGCACAGATAGAGGAGGTGACGTGGCGAGGGAATAGCACACGTGCGCATCGGAGTTCGGGGTTTGGGAATTTGCGGTGCAAGTGAATCTTGGCATCGCATATGCCGATTTCTTGATAGGGAAATCCCCGACAGGAATGGAGAGTGTTGACACTTTGAGCCATCAGGTTTTGGGGTTCTTAGTATCACAAGAACCTTGCACACAGGTTTCGCGATAATGTGAAACTCAATTTTCCGAGAAGACTAACGGGAGATCAATAGAGCATCATGTGAGTGACAAAAGGTCCCGCTACGGGATCTGAAGGGCATTTCAGTTCTTCGGGCCTGAGTGAAGGAAGGTCCTGGTGGGAGAGGGGCACCTGGGGACCGCGTGCCGCACCACACAATAGGAGAAGGAAGGAGGCATTAGAGCCTATCCCCCATTGATGACAACTTCCTGAACTCCTAACATAGATCGAAGTTTGGAAAACTTCGCTTCTCTAAGAGACTTTGTGAAAATGTCTACAACTTGATCTTCTATAGGGAAAAAGAGAACTTCAATAACTTGATCATCAATGATCTTTCTGATAAAGTGAATGTGTATCTCAATGTGTTTGTTGTGCTGATGTTGAATTGGGTCGTAGTCGATCTTGATGGCACTTTGATTGTCCCACCAAAGGCGGGTCAGATGATGCCTCTAGAATCCAAACTTTGAAAAGATCTATCAAAGCCACAAGACTTCTTGATTTTAATTTACCATTGCTCGGTACTCGAATTCTACTGAAGAAAGTGCAATAGCCTGTTGTTTCTTATAGGCCCAAGTGATAGGTCCTAAACCAAGGCTGAAAACATAACCTGCAGTAGACTTCCTGATCCGGATTTAGGAGCGGAACGAACTAATTAACAAACTAAATACATTAAACACAAAGATATGAATAACATCAAAAATATCCAGTGAACAATACCGTCTATTTAATAAATGAAATAGGATGAAACTTTAAAACAATTGAACTGAAACACTTGCTCGAATGGTGGTAACTATCTCTGAGAACGTATGTGGTTGCTATGTGCATCCCTCTGAGCAGAATGATTACAATGAGGATCTAGAGGTGTTCTTGATATTACTCATGAATTCCAAAACCCTAGACATCCAAAAACCTAACCCTAGGAGGTGAAACGCCAAAATTTATGTGGGCCCCTATGGGTAAGTTGGTACCTCAACTTCCTAGGGTCGTAAATTTTTCATACGACCTCGGTTTTAGGCCTGTGATAGCCCGTTGGAAAGGTTGTTTAGAGAGCTACACATTATGTTTTCAAAATCTAACTTCTTATACAATGTAACTATGGCAAGACAAAAAAACAATTTTTAGGGCCCCAAAACGGTCCTGGAAGTACAACAAGAGGTGCTGACATGAAAAAATACAAAATAAGCCATTTGGATTAGATGGGAGGCCACCAGTATCCACCTGGAAGATGTGTAGGGATTCATACAACCTCATAAGTGTAGAACCCACAATTACAAAGAATTACAAAAGAACGCATTGAACTAAAAACAGTCAAGAGGAGCCAGTTGGAGTAGGTGGGTGGCCACCAATATCCACCTGGATCACTTCCGATCATTAGGGTCACCGACCCAATATGAATCAGTGAAACCAACCAATAAATGAGTCCCCCCTGAACTGTAATGTATCTTGAATTGAAATGTACCACAGACATAGCGAAGTATCCTTTTAGTTGCTTTCCAATGGCTTTCATGGGGTGTTTTCATATACCGAGCAACAAGACCAACAACAAAGGAAAGATCAGGATGGGTATGAGTCAAGTATAAGAGGATAACAACTAACTAATGGTACATGGTGGAATCAACTTTGGGAGAACTACATGTGGCAGTAAGCTTGACTCCAGACTGGAAGGCAAAAAGGGTTGGTTTACAATAATCCATGTTAAACCGATGAAGAAGGTCACAAGGATACTTAGACTAGGAAATAAAAATTTGTTCATTGGGTTTCAAAACATGAAGGCCAAGGAAATAGTGCAAAAAGCCTAAGTCCGCCATTTCGAATTTCTTCTTAAGGTTGGATTTCACATGGTTTAAAAGTTTTGAGTCACTACCAGTAAGGATAAGGTCATCAACATAAAGTAAAAGGATGATCAAATGGATTCCTACTTTATTAGTATAGACATTAGGATCAGATTGACATCTATTGAATCCATTGTCAATAATAAAGTTTTCCATTTTGGAATACCAATCTCGACGAGCTTTCTTAAGACCATAAAGATATTTATTAAGTCAACAAACCAGGCTAGATTCATTATGTACATAGTCAGGAGGTTGTTCCATGTAGATTTCTTCTTGAAAATATCCATGCAAGAAGGTGGATTTAACATCCATCTGATGGACCTCCTATTTATGTGAGGTGGCAAGGGAAATAACAAGGTGGATCAAATTCATTTTGGCTACAGTGACAAAGGTTTCATTATATTCAATTCCTTCAACTTGGGAAAATCCTTTGGAAACTAACCGAGCCTTGTGTCTTTCAATACTTCCATCTGATGCATACTTAGTTCTGTAGACCCATTTACATATGACAAGTTTTCTTCCTTTTTGAAGCAGTATAAGATCTCAAGTATCGTTTGGCATTAAAGAACGATACTCTTCATTCATTGTTGTATCCCAAACTAGATGGCCTGAAGCTTATGAAAATTTCTCTTGTTGGTGATCCTTCAGATCAACGTCAGATAAGAGGCTCGTTGGAACTGTGAATGTGTCTGACGCTAATCTGAAGCATCACCAAGAAGATCACTAGATCCTTCTCATGTTGAATGGACCCATCTAGGAAGTAGAGGAGTTGTTGTTGTTTCAGGTTCAAAGGACTCATCAGGAGGAAGGTGAGAAAGTGGAGGTGCATTTTCATCCTTAGTGTCATCATCTGAAGAAGAAACCAGAATATGAACAAAATAAGACACAAACATCGAAGATGGCTACCAGGTTGAATAAGGAACAATCGTCGAATTAGGCTTGCAAGCCAAGATATTTTCATCAAATTTAACATCTCTTCTAATAATAATTTCATTACAATGTGGTTGAATAATTATATAACCTTTGACATCTTCAAAATAACCAACAAATATACACTTCTCACTTTTAGGCTGCAATGTTTTCATTTTCTCATCGGGAATGTGAACCTGTGCTATACTACCAAATACACAGAAGTGACTTACATCTGGTTTAATTTTAGTCCAATATTCTTCTGTTGTTATACTTTTAAGAGCCTTTGTGGGAGTGTGATTTACTATGTACTTTACACAGTTGATGGATTATGCCCAATACTTTAGATTTAATCCCTTAGATTGGATCATACTATTAGCCATTTCTTTTAATGTGCGGTTCTTTCACTTAGCAACACCATTTTGTTGTGGTGTATATGGAACAGTGTGTTGCATTTGGATGCCCTGTGTAGTGCAGTAACTTGTAAAATTATTGTTTACGTATTCACCTCCATTGTATGTTCTTAACCTTTGAATTTGATGTCCATATTGATTTTTTACAAGGGCCTTATAGGCCAAAAACTTGTCAAAAACTTATCTCTTAAGTTTTAAGAAGTAAACCCAAGTACTTATGGAAAAGTCATCAATGAAATTTAATAAATACTTGCACCCAGAAAAATGAGTATAAAGTGGACCACACAAATCATTGTAAAAAAGTTGCAAAGGGCCCGAGGCATGCCAAGAGTCACGTTTGTCAAAATTTTCCCGATGATGTTTGTCGAGAACACAACCGGCACAAATAATATTCCTGCATGAAATAGGAGGAAGACTAGTCACCATCGGTTGATTACATAGTTGTTGCAATGAACAATAGTTTAGATGACCAAACTGTGCATGCCAAAGATTGCTCAATTCATCGCTATGAGCAACAAAAACTAATGAAAAAGTTGATGAACCAAAGTTGTCAAAATTGTACAACCTGGTAATATCATCAACAATTCCAATTGCAAGGACATGCTTAGGATCTTTTAGATCCTTGATTATAACTTGGTGAGGTGAAAACTCTACGTTTTTACCTTCACCTGAATGAGTGATTTGATATACTAATAGAAGGTTGCAAGAAAGACTTGGAACACATAATACATCATTGAAATGACCATTATCTACTTGAACTGTTCCAGATCCCACAAAACTAACATATCTGTCATCACCAACAAATATTTTCTTGGTGTTACATTCATTTAGAGAAGAAAGCATGTCTTTATCCTTAGCCATATGATAAGATTCTCTGGAATCAATAAGCCACTCATCAAAAAAATAAGTAGAAGTTGTATTGAAGGAGAAACCAGAAGCAGAAAGTGCATGTCCATGAGAAGAACAAGAAGAAGAAGTAGAATCAACATTGAAGTTCTTCTTCTTCATTGTTTCTTCTAAATTTGTCATCTTCTTAAAACATTTGGACTCATTGTGACCATCTTTATCGCAAAAGTTGCAATGTTTGTCAGTATTCTTATTTTTATATTTTGCTACTTTGTCACCATTAGGAGCTAAATCTATCTAAGTGGGTTTGGGACCCTTATGTTTCTTTTTGTTGTAGCGAGGATGTTTCTTCTTGGGATTCTTGGGTTTATCTTTTTGTTGGGATACTAAGGCTTTGATGGAGGTACCTGTAGTGATGGTCACTCCAAGTTGTACAAGCTTATCATCCTCTCTAATCAAAGTAGAACAAAAGGACTCAAGAGTGGTTTCTTGATAAGCTTTCCCTAGAGGCTCTCTCATGGCATAAAAGGTAGATACAAACAAAGAATATGCACTACCTAGCTTAGAAAGAAAAATATAGATGCAACACTCTTCCTCCATATTTATCTCACATTCTTCACATAAAGTATGAGTGTTTTAAACTTAGATAGATAGTCTCCAATGCAAGAAAAATCACTTAGACTTGAAGTTAGTAATTGATTTTCTAACTGTTTTGCTCGAATAATATTGAGTTTATCAAACACAGATTCAATATTTTCCCAAGCTTCATCGAGGTCATCAATTTATTTAAGGTGCAACCTTAAATCATGAGATATGGACATTGTAATTAGTCCACATGCTTCGTCACTCTTATTATCCCATTTTACTTTCTTATCGACATCAATGGGTTCTTTTTCCTTTCCCGAGGTAATCTGGTACAAGCCTTTACTTCTTAATAAATCCTCCATATGACATTTCCATTGGAAGTAGTTGGTGTTGGTAAGAAAAATATTACTGGAATAATACATATTAAATATGTAGATAATATGGATTTAAAAACTGAAATTTATTATCTGGATAAAAAGATCTCAAAAAATTAGGCGGTTTTAAAAAAAACGGCACTAAAAACAGACTTTGGATGTGAAAGTTATGTCATTTTTAAGAAAGGCATGAACAGTAACCAAAGGACCATGTGGTGGTGTAAGTTTTTTTATGAAGTGACTCACCTTTATAAAAATAAGTGGGGATCACTTGCGTGCAAAATAAATAACTTCAAAATAAAATATTAACAAAAAGAGAGACTTGAGCTCAAGACCTTTTACTTAATAAGGCATTTTTTAACCAAATGGTCTAGAAAAACATATTGTATTGTTTAGAAAGAGGATCGTTGTTATTGTTGAAGGAGGCCTTGGAAAATGTGCTAAAAAAAACTATTTTCACCCAGGAAAAAAAACCGTTTCTCGATGACAATAAGGGTTAGATCTCGGTTAGCTTACTCAAAAAATACACATTTTATTATTTCTTTCTGATTTGCCGAGATCGCATAGGGCATGAGGAAAAGAGAATACACAGATCTAAAAGAGTAGTAATGAGGAAACAAATAATATAAAACTGAAATAAAACAAAAATAATACTCTGGAAAAATTTTAAAATGGTGTATTTAGGCTTTATACCTCTGGATCTGACTGAAATGGTTGTATCTTGGGCAAACAGAAACCTTTTCAAGTGAAACAAAAAGTATTCCTGACTAAAACGAGCACTCGGGATGTAATGGAAGAATCCTCTCATTCCATAAATGTATGGAAATGACATAAAATTGATATGAGGTAACTCAACTTCATGATTTCGATCTACAATAGGAGCAGGTCTTCAAACAGGGTCTGGTACCATGTTTGGCAACACAGGTATTTCAACAGAGGATGAAAACCTTCATTAACCACTCACACAACTAGATCAAATATCAACACATCGATGATTTGAGTGGTAAAACCCCTATGGGTAAACATCCACGACCCCAGCCAACATGACCACTTGGAGCAGTTTATTAATGCAAAAGAAAAAGATTAGAGAGAGATTTTAAAAGAGATTTTCTCACAATCGATCATCGGCAAATGACCCTGCATGATCTTTAAATAGATATCATGGACCAATTGAGTGTTAAGCCACATATCAACGACCATTAAGATCGAGGAGAATATGAACCGTCAGATCACTCTATGTCACGAACATATCGTGCCCATCGGATTTCCTAACTACAATTAATGCATACTTACGCATACTAAAGAATCACACTTTTACCTAACGACACATTAGAGGAAGTAGATATTAGTGAACTCCTAAGTGACTAAATATCCTAACATACTCCTGTTCATTATCTAAAAATATTCCATCTATCCCATGTCTTCATTTAACTTATCCAACTCCACCAACATAATTTTTACTAAGTTCAACATTTTTCATCTTTGGTCTATAACAATCCTGAGTGATTGTACCCAAACTTCTATGAGGTTTATGGATTCTTTTATGACGCAACTCGTGCCCTCGACGGAACATTCGTTCTCACCAGGACCTTCAACAATGCGGCCCGAAGAGTTAACAACTCTTCTGACTCCCTCGGGAGTCTTTTACCCATAGTGCTCTTCTCGACGATCTCCCCCTTCACTAGTCGGGAAATCGGGTTTCGCGGACTCACAAACCTTGTGTGCACCTTCCGTGCAATCTGAAACTCCGAATCCTGATCCCCGATGTCAACGGTCAACACTCCTTTGTATCGTGGATTTCCCTATCGAGAAATCGGCAGATGAAAGGAGGCGATTTTCTCACCTTCCAAAACCCCGAACGACGATGTGCGATGCCACGTGCTGTCCTTCGCTCCGTCTCCCTGGGACCCGTCGCAACTCGGGGCTTCACTGTTTCTCCATGCTCCCTTAGACGTTGAAATGCCAAAGTGTCGAGTCCTGACGCCTCGTGATCTCGTGCCACCTGTCCCTCTGATGATCGACGACTCTGATTAAATCGGGAAATCGCAACTCGCGATTTCGACGTGCATGCAATGCTTGCACTCGCCAACCCCAATATGCCGATACACAATGGCCAATGGATTCTACCTGCTCTCGAGGGTTAATCCTTCACTACTTCTCCCATATCCGACGGTCCACAGGACTTCGCGATTCCTCCCAGAATTTCCAAGTCGTCGATTCTCTTCCTCTGGAGAATCCTCCGGCTTCCAAGCTTTCCCTTGGTTCGAATATCTCCCAGGCCTGTTCCTACAATATGAACGAGGAACTATCCCTCCTAAGCTGAGTTTTCACTAACTCCTTCAGAGACTTAAGCACGCTATCTCTGCTCCACATTCAACAACCTTCAAAGTGTTGAAGTCTTCCCGGACTATGGGCACTCACAACCACCGTAATCCTGGCCTTCCCTTTTCTCAGACTTGCTACTAAGCCTTCACGTCCAACCTGCACTCACCTGTATGGTCCGAATAACAAAACACAACCCCAGGATATGAGAATAAGAGTTTACCTGTAGAGCCCCCCCCCTCAACGCACTCTATGCGGAGGAATTCAACTGCACTCTATGCAGGAATCTCCTGGCTCAAACAGAGAAACAATTGAAACTCATTTCTCATTCTCTCAGGTTTCGAACCTGATATGCAATCACATATGCAACATATAGAAGGTAAGCATAAAGAGAAGCAAGTATGCAACAGCATAACATCAACAACACACACAATTCAAACACAGCCATGGAATTGAATCAAAGGTCTCTCTTCTATTAATTCAATCTATACATGGGTGTTCTTCACAAGTTCTCTGCTCTCCTTCTTTCTCCTCTATGCTAATGCTGAATAATCCCCATAATAATACAAGGAGGGTGCCTATATTCGTTTTCCCTCCTGGAAGTAAAAATTGTCTAATCTACAGCTAACCCTATCTACCAGCATTAAAACTATTTAATGTCTTCTTATCTACATTACAATACAAGTGTGCTTCATATGAATGCATTCATTCAAATGGCGGCGCAACAATCTTCATCGTGATTCAAAAATGTATGCGCTGGTACTGTCCAGATGTTCTTCTCTTTATCCCCGCGCTACTCGTTTCATGACGTTGACGATGCTCCTGCATCATACTCCTCAGCTCAAAAATTTCATGGGCTCCTGTCCATGAGCTCCTGCACAGTCTGCCCATGCTTCCAAATCACTGCTTCTGTTTCCCAGCTGGCATCCTCCACTGGGTGATTTTTCCACTTCACCAGGTACTCAAAATATTGCTTTCTCCTGGTCTTCTTGCCAACTCATTTATCCAGTATGCACTCCATCTCAGGATTCTGTGCAACTGGCAATTGATTCTTCCACTGGACCACTGGTTCCTCGGTTCTAGTGTCTGTTGTATCAGTCCTGTAGGGGTATAAATCCGAAATATTGAAAATCGAAGATATCCCTATGCCCTCCGGCAACTCAAGCTCATATGCATTCTCCCCGAACTTCTTCAGGACTCTGCATGGTCCAATTTTCTTCATCTTGAGCTTGTTATACGTCCCCCTCGGGAACCTTTCTTTCCTCAAGTGTGCTAGAACCATGTCTCCAACTTCAAACTAAAGTTGTCTTTTCTTCTGATCGGCTCTGCGCTTATACTCCTGGTTCGCCTTCATCAGTCTTTGCTTCACTTCTACGTGAAGTTCCTGCATTGCTTCAGCGAATTCCTCAGCTCTCGCGCTGCTAGTTTCAGCCTGTTCTGACTCCCTAAGCTCAGATACTCCTCGCGGTTGTGTCCCATACAAAATTTGAAATGGGCTCTTACCTGTACTCCGATTCACTGAATCGTTGTACACAAACTATGCCTGTGGTAGGATCTGATCCCAACTGCTATGATGCTCGGTCACTAGACTTCTCAACAGATCCCCCAAGCTTCTGTTGACTACTTCGGTCTACCCATCTGTCTGCGGATGGTAAGCAGAACTGAATGCCAAGTCAGTCCCTAGCTTCTTCCATAGTGTCCTCCAAAAATGACCTATGAATTTGGTATCCCGATCCGAGACTATGTTTCTCGGTAATCCATGCAGTCGCACAATCTCTTTGAAAAATAAATTGGCGATGTGGGTTGCATCGCTGGTCTTTTGACACGGAATGAAATGTGCCATCTTCGAAAACCTGTCCACCACCACAAATATGGAATCAACTCCTCGTTGTGTTCTTGGAAAACCCAATACAAAATCCATGCTAATGGCTTCCCATGGCCTCTCGGGTATGGGCAATGGCTGATAGAACCCTGTGTTCTGCTTTCGGCCTTTTGCATGTTGACATATTCGGCACCTGTCAACAAATCGTTTTACATCAGTGCGCATGCCAGGCCAATAATACGATTCGCCCAGCTTAGCAAATGTTTTGTCATGCCCGAAATGACCTGCTAGTCCTCCGCTGTGCTTTTCTTTCACCAAATTCTCTCTCATAGAGCAATCTGGAATGCACAATTGATTGCCTTTAAACAACAATCCATCCTGGATCAGGTAGTCAATCCACAGACTCCTATCCTTGAGTACTGGGTTCTCGGCTGCCTCGTATGCTTCCCTGAAGTCTGCATCATCTTCATACATATCCTTCAGATTCTCAAAACCCAAAGTCTTGACTCTGAAATCCTGTAGCAATAAACATTTTCGGCTTAAGGTGTCAGCTACCTTGTTAGCAGTCCCCGAAATGTTCTTAATCACGAAGGTGAAATTCTGCATGTACTCTACCCACTTCGCATGCTTCTGATTCAGCTTCTCCTGTTGACTCATGAACTACAATGCATGATTATCGTTGTATAGAATGAATTCCTTGGGTATCAGATAATGCCTTCATTTTTTCAATGCCTGAATGATGGCATAAAATTCTTTATCGTACGTAGAGTACTTTCGTTTCGCATCATCCAGCTTCTCGCTATGGTATGCTACAGGTCTGTCATTCTGGCTCAAAACCCCTCCAACAGCATATCCACTAGCATCACACTTCACCTGGAAGGTTTTCTGAAAATCAGGCAACACCAGAATTGGTTTCTCTGTTATCTTTCGCTTCAACAGATTGAAGCTCCTTTCAGCCTCTGTTGTCCAATGGAAAACCTTATGTCTCTTCTTCACAGTGTCCATCATTGCGGCACTGATTCCACTAAAATTCCGAATGAATTTTCTGTAGAAGCTTGCCAAACCATGGAAGCTCCTTACCTCGAAAACATTCCTCGGCGATGGCCAATTCCTGATTACTTCAACCTTCTCAGGATCCATCTTCAACTCATTCGCTGAAATCACAAAACCCAAATATATGAGTTATGTCTGCATGAAGGAACACTTCTTCAAATTGATCAGCAGCTTCTCCTGCTATAGCCTCCTCATCACAATGGCCAAATGACTCAAGTGTTTAGCCCTGGTCTTGCTAAAAATCAGTATGTCGTCCAAGTATACGACCACAAATTTGCCAATGAATTCCCACAGGACTTCATTCATCAGCCTCATAAATGTGCTTGGTGCATTTGTCAATCCAAATGGCATGACCAACCATTCGTACAAACCCTCGTTTGTTTTGAATGCTATCCTCCATTCATCTCCCTCTCTCATCCGGATCTGATGATATCCGCTCTTGAGATCAATCTTGGAAAAGTAATTTGCCCCACTCAGCAATCCATCAAATCATCCATTCTCGGCAGTGGAAATCTGTATCTGATGGTAATTTTATTTATCGCTCTGGAGTCTATACACATCCTCCAGCCTCCATCTTTCTTCGGACTCAGCACTGTCGGAACAACACATGGACTAAGACTTTCTTTGACCAGTCCTTTATCCTGCAGATCCTGTACCTGCCTTTTTACTTCCTCATTCTCCTGAGGTGTCAACCTGTACGCTGCCTTATTCGGTAGACTTGCTCCGGGTATGAGGTCAATGTGGTGACTCACACTCCTCATTGGTGGAAACGAACGAGGTAGTTCGTCCATGATGATATCAACGAACTCTTCCAGCAGTTCCTGAATTTCCTCCAGCAAGTCATCCACTCTTGTGCTTGTCAGGACAATTCTCGGCTTCCTGACAACAAAGAATTGTGGATCCTCATCCTTCTCTAGCTCTGTGAGAAGTTCCTTCCCCAGCTCTGTGAGAAGTTCCTTCCCACTCATGAGAAGTATGGTACTGCTCGCTTCAGGCTTCACTTCCTTATCCTTCACCGGATGTAAGGTATGTGATCTCCCATCCTTCTCCAAGGTGTATGTGTTCATTCTCCCATCATGAACAACATGTCGGTCATACTGCCAAGGTCTACCCAATAAAACATGACAGACATCCATGGGAATGACATCGCACAGAATTTCATCCTTATATTCACCCATTTTAAAATTGACCAAGCATTGCCTTGTAACACATACCTGGTGTCCTTTCTACAGCCATGTCACTTTGTATGGACTCGGGTGTTTGTTCATTTTCAGCTCCAGCTTCTCCACCATCTCAGTCGAGACGAGATTATCGGTGCTTCCGCTGTCCACTATGACCTTGCACTTCCAGCCCTTGGTCTTGCAAGTCGTCCGAAATAGTCTACATCTTTGCGTTGAGCTATCCACCTCTTTCTCAGGTTTCAGGAGCGCCTTGTGCACTATCAGTGACTCCCCATTTCCAGTGTTTTCATCCTCCATGTCACGCCTCTGCACCTCAGCGATGTGAGCTTTTCCTCTGTCCATCTTCCTTTCTGGACAGTCCACGGCTTTATGTCCATTTTCACCACACGTGAAACATGTGATAACTCCTCCACGACCTCTTCCTCTACCTCGGGTACGAGGAAAAGTGTTGGCGTCAGCATATCCTCCTTGCTGATCATCTTGTTGTCTCCTCGGCTCAGCATTTTGCTGCCTTTGCTGTGAGGTTACACCTTTTTCAACTCTTCCCTGAGGCTTCTGAGTTCTTTCTTGGGAAACTGATTTGCCTCTAGGTTGGCTTCTGCCTCGCCCTCGCTGTCCCTGCTTGCGGCTCAGCTTCTCTTCGGCCTTCAGAGCCATCTGGTACGCATCCTCAACCGTCCGGATGGTCAGCAAGATTAGCTCGTCCTGAATGTCATACCTCAACCCATTCAGGTATCTTGCCACCTTTTCGTCATCACTCTCCCGATGACTAGCTCTGATGTTGAGCCTGTAGAATTCCTCGGTGTACTCCTTCACCGTCATCAACTTTTGTCTCAGGTTCTGCATGCGCCTGAACAGAGTGATCTGGTAATCTCTCGGGATGAACTTCGCCTTCATCTTAGCGATCATCCGATCCCAGCTTTTGATCTTCTATTTTCCTTTGGAACGCCTATCCCCTTGCAGCTCGTCCCACCACAAGGCTGCATGTCCTTTTAGCTTGGTAACAACATGCCTTATTTTCTTGTCTTCTTCGATATCTTCGTAATCGAAGTATGTATCCAATGCTCGGATCCAATCCAGCAATTCCTCTGCGTCTAGACTTCCCTCATAGACGGGAATGTCCATCTTCGTCTTCGAGCTCATCCTCGAAATGGCTCTAATCAACCTTTCTGTTGATGCATCCTCTGCCGTGACTTCTTCTTCAGCATGTCCAACTTCCTCTTCAATATCGGGATCACTGAACTCTGTTGCACCCACACCGTGTCTCTAGGTGGTCTCCATTTCTTCAAGTCTGGCTCGGAGATCTCTCATCTCTCGCTCTATTTCAGCATTCCCTGGCTGCCTGCCTCTTCTTCGAGCATCCCTGTCCTCACGATCAGGAGATTGCCTCTCTCTTCTGGGTGGCATGGTGTATCTGTTTATTTCTTCTACCTGAACAAAGAGAACTCAATCCAGGCTCTGATACCACTCTGACGCAACTCGCGCCCTTGACGACACAGTCGTTCTCACTAGGACCTTCAACAACGCGTCCCGAAGAGTTAACAACTCTTCTGACTCCCTCGGGAGTCTTTTACCCACAGTGCTCTTCTCGGCGATCTCCCCCTTCACTAGTCAGGAAATCGGGTTTCGCGGACTCGCTAACCTTGTGTGCACCTTCCGTGCAATCTGAAACTCTGAATCCCGATCCCCGATGTCAACGGTCAACACTCCTGTGTATCGGGGATTTCCCTATCGGGAAATCGGCAGATGAAAGGAGGCGATTTTCTCACCTTCCAAAACCCCGAACGCCGATGTGCGATGCCACGTGTTGTCCTCCGCTCCGTCTCCGTGGGACCCGTCGCAACTCGGGGCTTCATTGTTTCTCCATGCTCCCTTCGACCTTGAAACGCCGAAGTGCTGAGTCCCGACGCCTCAGGATCTCGTACCACATGTCCCTCTAATGATCGACGGCTCCGATTAAATTGGGAAATCACAACTCGCGATTTCGACGTGCATGCAATGCTTGCACTTGCCAACCCCGATATGTCGATACACGATGGCCAATGGATTCTACCTGCTCTCGAGGGTTAATCCTTCGCTACTTCTCCCAGATCCGACAGTCCACGGGACTTCGCGATTCCTCCCATAATTTCCAAGTCGTCGATTCTCTTCCTCTGGAGAATCCTCCGGCTTCCAAGCTTTCCCTTGGTTCGAATCTCTCCCAGGCCTGTTCCTACAATATGAACGAGGAACTATCCCTCCTGAGCTGAATTGTCACTGACTCCTTCAGAGACTTAAGCATGCTATCTGTGCTCCACATTCAACAACCTTCAAAGTGTTGAATTCTTCCCAGACTCTGGGCACTCACAACCACCGTAATCCTGGCCTTCCCTTTTCTCAGACTTGCTACTGAGCCTTCACGTCCAACCTGCACTCGCCTGCACGGTCCGAATAACAAAACACAACCCCGG
>ML827869.1:30784-47269 GCA_009831015.1 Picea engelmannii
TTATGAGTGTTCTATATATAAAGAACACATGGTGACCAAGGTGACCATCCATGAAGAGATGTGTCCCTTGGGTAATAAATATATTTATACTTTATATTATATTATACATATAATAAAAATATATTTTATATTTATACTTTATACTTTATATTATAAATATATTATTAAATTAATAATATTATAATTAACAATATTGTTCAGTAATTAATAATCATATTATTAATTATCAAGCTAGTAGAATGTCTTTTTGATGCTTCCCAAACATCAACACTCCCTCTTAGTTAGGGAGACATTCTATAATATACCAAGTTTACCTCTAAAGATTACCTATGAAGATTACATGTGGGTAGCTCTTAAATAGATTCAACATGTCAGCATGACATCCATTACCTCTCAATGCATTCATACCTTATCATGTGCACCCTTGTGACTTTATAGGAAATGCATCCAAGGCCAGTGGGTAGTTCTCAAATAACTACAACATGTCCCCAGGACATCCACTACCCTGCAATGCATCAATACTTGATAATGTGCACCCTTGGTCTCAGTGATAGCCCTTTTTCATGTTGGATGAGATCCACCTGTCTTAGTGCCAACCCTTTTTCATGTTGGATAAGTTCCACCTGTTGGAGCCGCCCTTGTTTTTCACCTCGCTCAAAATTTCAAATTTTTTATACTTGAGATCTAAAACAACTTTCCTTTTCCTTCCGAAATCATAAAGCTCTGAAATCTTGTCCCGTGAATGGCAACGCTTTTTCATTTTCAAAAAGATTCATTTTTCGCTAATATGTTTGCCTTTTTGTTTTATTTTTGGATATCGCAAGTCAGACGCTTTGATTTTTGATTTCTCAAGTTCCGAAGTCACGAAACTGCGAACTCGTTTTTCAAATTTTCCACCTAAGGCATTGACTGTGGTAAAACCTTTAACACTTGATTAGGCATCGTCGGTATTTCGCGCCTCGGTGTTCGTCGAGGATGAGTTTTTTTTCTTACAGCCCCGATAGCCAAGAATGCGATAGATTTTGTGAAAAACCTTGGTTGATAACTAAAGGTAAAAAACTAACCACGGTTAAACTTGGTTCTCGGCACATCGCTGCTCGACATTTTCTTTCATAAAGTTAAGGTATCCAAAACTCCGATTCACGAAGTTACGACATAATTATATCAAGATTAATTAATCGCCTAATCTAAGATTTCCATCTCTTAATTCGAGCCTAATTATCTCCGCATCGCGATATCGCGACTCGGAATATCATTCTCCTAAAAATTTGTCTTCGAATTCCCGAGTCACAATATGGCAATTAAGTTAATCATATTATTAAAGATTTGCCAATCACGATTACCATTGATTTCATTAAAATTGGCCCTCGCAATATCGCGAGTTAAAGGGTCAAAACGTGAGAACAAAGTTCGCAATGCAACGAAAGGCGAGGACGTTTTTTAAGTCAATAAGATTTGTAATACTTTAAAATTAAACGGAAAACGTCCCGCGCTTCAAGGTTGGCACACTTCATGAGGTATTTATTTATTTAACTCTCCATAACCTGAGTACCTGTCAAGCTGCCCAATATTCATGACATTAATGAGAAATTAGGGTAAATCCACGAAGAAAATAAGATCGGATTTTTTCAATAAATTTGGTTTTATGCGCGATTTGACAGAATTATGTCAAAGGTACATGATTTTCAAATATATACGAGATTTCGTTTTATTTTTTATAAATCATTTCTTATTAACGCATAGAGCTCGCCTTTCCCCGAGGACACTCATTTCCGCATGTATACACAGGTTTACTGCAGAAGAGCAAAAAAACAAGCTTCAGCTATGGCACCAAGGAGAACGGTGAAAGCAAACGTCGAGGTTGCGACACAGGGTCAGGATAACGTCTCAGATACTTTGCCCTGGATGAGTGGCTCAGTATCCACCTGGTCGTCTATTTCAAACATTCTACAGTCCGAGCTGGTAAACTGTTCAGACTCCGATGACTATAACTATGATATTGAGAAAGACAGCATGAACACTAAGTACAAGACAATTGTTCAATCGGGGATGCACCTGGTTGCGACCAGACCTCGGTTTCTCCCATACTACGACATGATCCGATGGGCATTGGATCATGTCGACATGTCTTCCAGACCTATCTTAAATGACCGACAAGCCATGATTGGAACTTTTAGGCCCGAACATATCCAGTCTATGTATAAGCTCCCACCAACCTATGAACACACATATGGCAAAGAATTCCTGGCGGACTTCAAAAAGAAGGAGTGCGAAGAATTTGACAAAACCATGCCAGGATTGATAAAGGATTGGGTGTCTCGTTCCTCGACATTTAGAGTGAACGACAAGGGTGTCTATTTGATTTCTTCGTTGGAGCCAAACTATATGTATGTGGCAATGATTACTTGTCGTCTTTTCAGCTGGGAGGATACCGCACATTTTTACGTCCAGTGGGTACCTCTCATATTTCGGGTAGCCAAAGGTTCCTCATTCAATTGGACGAAAATTCTCTCCAATAGTTTGTTCAACAGGATCACAGAGTACCAGGAGAAAAAAGCAGCTGGGAAACCATCCGGATTCTACATGTCCGCGTATATCATGGACGCAATATGCTCCCTGACGCCTTTTCCTTTAATGAATTGGGCTTGGAGTCCAACCCATGAGAAGACTGTTCATGAGTACCACGATAAGTTGTGGGAAAATAACGCGAACAAGTTTAATTATGATATTTTTAACTGTGTGATGGTGCCCCTGGACGTCACCGTTTTTGGTATTTTGCCACCCCGCATCTCGGATAGCATTGCCGAGAATCTGAGCCATATTGCAGACTGGTACGTAGAAGAAGAATTATCTTATTTGAGAGTGTTCGGAGCTGTTGTTCCTCCTTCGACACTACCGTTGTTCATTCACGACAAGCTGGCCTGTCGCGAAATTGCCCGACAAACAGTAATCGGCGGAGTGAGCAAAGAACTCAAGGCGTCATCCAAGAAGGTATGGCCATCTTTCCCTATTCGGATAAATTCATATTCATTATTAGATTTTGGGCATGCTAAGGCTGAGGCCGTAGCCATAGAAGACTTGAGCTTAGTCTCTATCGAGTACAAGAAGAATGATCCTCAGGGGATCGTAAGCACCCATTTGGGAAATTGCGGATTGAAGAGGTTCGAGCATGAATGTTCACCCTCGGATGATGTTTTCCGAGGGGCGAGGTCCTATTCAGAGGTGCAATTTTGAATCAGATCCCTAGCACCCGAAGACAGGGCCTCAGTTTTAAAATTTCAAGAGCATAGGAAACGATGTCTCCCCGTGGTGCTGGGAGGTTTGGGAATTTCCAAGAATAAAGAAAAAGAGGCAGAACGTTCTGAGGGACAAACCTCTAACCCCGAAAAACGTCAGGCAGCGAGAACGTAGGAACCTCCATTAAGTTTCCTATACCCAAGTTTAGTATAATCTTTTATCAACCTTTCATACTTTCGGATGCCTTGACAATGTACTTTAGAGCCTTAAGTATAGACTCAGGAACAACATCTTTCTGGCGCCGTTGTCGGGGAGTGAAGTTACGAAATCTTTTCCCTGGGAAAATGACAAATTATTTCGTTGATAGTGTTACTCTTTGATAGTGAACATAGAGTGCACACAGTTTAAGGCTTTGTAAAAATCTTTCACTTGACGACTCCACTAACACACAAACTGGCGTCTGGTAGAAGGCATACTAGACAGAACTCGGATGGCAAGCCGACTATGCCTGTTAATAATCCTGAAAAAAATTTAAGAGCGAGAGGCTCGTTTGAGGCAACTGCTTCAATTAATAAACCCAAAAACCCACTTGTAAAGACTAAATGCCCTCCAGAACCTCTCACTTCCTACAACCCTCTGTCTGATACCAAAAATCTGGAAACAGACTACTCATAATTTAGGAGTGAGCCACATCAAACTTTCCCATCTATAAACAAGGGAAAAGGTCCTTTGGAATGATCGTTATCTTTTGACATACCATCCTTTCTTCATCAGAACTTCCCAGTCTCACCTGATTCAAAAAAGTTTGTTACACCCCCATTTTCTACTCCCAAGTCAATGGCAGGCGTCGGAGGGGGAGGTGTAGGACAACCGAATGTTTCTCCTCCCAGAGGATTTGCAAAAGTAGCAGTGAGATATGCTCCCCTGGTTTTACTCGTTCCCCTCCATGATTTACCTGACAACTACATCAAAAATCTTCCTAAGTTCACTGGGGAGGGAGATCTAACCGCAGTCGAGCATATAAAATTCTTTGACCAATTCGCATACATATGTGGTATTGAGCACAAGGACGTCTATTCGATATTACTTGTCCAAACCTTCGAAGGACAGGTCCGAACTTAGTTTCAGAGTCTTTCTGCAGTGTCTATTCGGACATATAATGCCTTGGAAGACGCTTTCCTCAGGAAATGGGGAGAGCGAAAGGATCACTTATACTACCTTACCGAGTTTGGATCACTAAAGAAAAAGAACTCAAAAACAGTTATGGAATTTATTTTGAGATTTAACAAGCTGTATAATAAAATTCCAGCCGTTGTTAACCTTCCAAACCCTCAGCCAAAGTAACCTTTGCGAGAGCTTTCGAACCTGATTTTGCATTGCTTTTGCGAGAAAGGAGAGGAGCTACCCTGAATAGAATGCAATACGATGCTGTCGAAATAGAATCTAATATGATGGCTTCGGGTAAGTTAAAGGCTAAAGTAGAAACGGCCAACTGTGATAATAGACGCTATAGGGAACCGACGGGTCCTTCCGGGTCAAATAGATACACTGATGACAGAGTGGATGATATGGCTCGAATAATTAAAGATTTGTCTAAAAAAATCTCTAGGATGGAGTTGGATCAAGCTAAAGTTGATTCTTCTAACAAAAGGGACTTCAGGAGAAACCCAAATCCCCAAAATCAACAGAGGAAGATAAAGAATGAAGATAAAAAAATACAAGTTCCACTAAAAAACGAAAATTTTATAGGAGCAAGTGACCTCCAAGATTTCAGAGATTCGGAAGATGAAGTTGCATGTTTCGGTGATGAGTGTTCGCAGCCATTTCTGACTAGGGAAGACTATGAGAAATCCTTAAACACTCCTCAACCGTCTAATGAAGAACATGAGGGCGATCATACTGACCTCTGCTTATCTCAACCAGAAACAGAGATGATAGCGGCTGATTTTCAACCCAGATACAATCTGAGGTCAAAAGATAAGCATACATCAACTGACCAACCTAAGAAAATCTTGCCAAGGGGTCAACCTCAAGAACCTCCTTTGGAAGATACATTGTTACCCAGCAATAACGTCAAAATGACAAAGACTAAAGAGTCTGGAGTGAAAAAAGATAAAACCCAAGCAAAGGAAGCTGGGCCGATAGACAGAGTTACTTTTGCGACTAAGGTCACGAGCGACAAAGTGATCCAGACAAACAAGTTGGAAAAAGAAAACCCGGAAGTCTTAACCAAAGAAGCTGACAAGACCAATACATCTTACAATTTTGAAAATGAATTAAATAAAATTAAGATACCGATTCCTTTGGTAGAACTAGCAAAAAACCCCACTTATCGGAAGCAAATCGCCAAAGTGATGGGTGTTTATGAACCAGAAAGTCACTCTGACGTTATCAATCTAGAAGATGACAGGCCTAACATCACCTTTGGCCCTCATTTTGAGGGATTCAAGGACAACGTAGCTCCTTTCTATATCACACTCAATATACACGACCAGTTACTCCATAACTGCATGCTAGACTCTGGGGCTTCAATAATGTTATGCCCAAAACTATAATGGAGAGGCTAGGGCTCCAGATCACTAGACCCTACAAAGACCTATACTCGTTTGATTCAAGAAAGGTTAAATGTATGGGAATGATAAAAGATCTGGTAGTTACCCTAGCTCAAGTCTCGGTCAAGAGTGTCCTGATGGATGTAGTTATCACAGATATTCCCCCTAAATATGGTATGTTATTATCCAGATCATGGGGAGCCAAGTTGGGGGGTTCTCTACAATTGGACATGTCATATGACACAATCCGAATTTTTGGTGGTCAGTTTACCCATTTGTATCGAGAAACAAGATTAGCATATAATGTCAGCAATCCTCTGAATCCAAATAACATTCCCATTTACGTTGCAGACCAAGATCTGGGGAATTGTATATTATCATTTGATGATGGTTTAGAGGGATGTCCAGAAGAACTTAATTTGAAGCAGGAAGAGATTATCCCCTTGACTAAAGAACTATGCAGAAATGGTATCTGGAAGATGTACTTCGATGGTGCCTCATCTTCTGAAGTAGCTGGTGCTGGTATACTTATGATAGCACCCGAAGGTAAGTTTATCGTTCCCTTCTCGTATCACTTACAGTGGGACATAGATTACACCAATAATGTATGCGAATACGAAGCATTAGTCTTAGGGTTAGAGGCTGCAAAGAAGTTAAACATAAAAAATTTAGAGGTCTACGGTGACGTTGAATTAATAGTAAAGAAGGTAAACCGACAATACCTAGCCAAGCATCCTAGATTGAGGACCTACAGAAATTGCGTTTGGGATTTAATGGAGAATTTTTTCTCATCTATAAAGGTCCATTTTATCCCTCGCATAGAGAATCTACATGTTGACGCATTGGCTAAGGTAGCTTCGACCTTTTCCCCTCCCACAAATGTTAAGCTGAAATATCATATTGAAATAAGGTATAAACCCTCCATACCAGACAATGTCCGACACTGGCAAGTCTTTGAAGATGACGAACAGATTCAGAAATTTCTTATAGAAATAGGTGAATTCTCTGAAACCCATCCTGATCAAGAAAACCAAAACAAACCGATGTGGATCATGCAAGAAGATGAAAATTCTTAAACCTTCCGAGAAAAAATAGCGGATCACCGCATGTTGGTCCTAAAAAATAACCAAATCCCGAAAGGCTTAATTCCTTTGGAAAGACTTTTCGATCAGAACGATATACATGTGAAGTCTACTTTGCATCCCCAACCAGAAGAAGTGGAGGATTGCAACATAGGAACTGAGAAAGATTCCAAGGTGGTAAAGATATCTAAATTTCTCCCTCCTAAGGTAAAGGACCAGTATAGAGACTTACTTAGATAGTATAAGGATGTTTTCGCCTGGTCCTATGATGAGCTTCGAACATATGACACTGCTATAATTGAGCACAAGATACATTTGAAGCCCAGAGTCAAGCCTTTTAGGTAGAAGCTCAGGCAGTTTAACCCCATTTTGTTGCCTGTTATTGAAAAGGAAGTAAAGAAGCTTTTAGACGCAAAAATAATTGTACCTCTAAGATACTCAGACTGGATAGCAAATTTGGTCCCTGTCAGAAAAAAGAACGGAGAAATCAGACTGTGTGTAGATTTCCGGAACTTGAACAGGTCCTCTCTTAGAGATAATTATCCACTTCCTAAAATGGACCACGTCCTAGAAAGGGTAGTTGGGGAAAATCGGATGTCTATGATAGATGGATTTTCTGGGTACAACCAAATAGCCATGAATGAGAAAGATAGAGAAAAAACCACTTTCACCACGCCATGGGGTACATTCATGTATGATAAAATGCCTTTTGGTTTAATGAATGCAGGGGCTACCTTCCAGCGTGCCATGGACATCGCTTTCATTGGAGAAAGAGATAAGTTCATAGTAATCTACCTCGATGATTTAATGGTTTTTTCTAAAACTAATGAAGAACATTTGATCCATTTAAAATAGACTTTCGAAAAATTCCGCAAGTATGGTCTATCTTTGAACCCAAAGAAATCACATTTCGCCATGCAGGAAGGTAAGCTTCTAGGGCATATCGTATTTAAATATTGAATCAAGATTGATCCTAAGAGAGTTGAAGCGATACAAACTATCAGTATTCCTAGAAACGTTAAAGAAATTCAAGCTTTCTTGGGTACAATAAATTTTTTACGAAGGTTTATACCAAATTTCGCTGAGATTGTGAAATTGATCATAGGAATGTTGAAGAAAGATAGAAGAGTAAATTGGACCACCGAGGCTAAAGCATCGTTCGAACGTATTAAAAAAGTTATCAGCGAGGCACCTGTGTTAACAAGCCCAGATTACTTGAAGGATTTCCTCATCTTCTCATTTGCTTCTCAACATACTATCGCCGTGGTATTACTGCAAAAAGATGATGAAGGTTTTGAGCGCCCGATTGCGTTTTTTAGCAAGAGCCTTAGAGATGCCAAACTAAAATATGATATAATGGAAAAACAGGTGTACGCAATGGTGAAAGCGCTAAAGGCATTCAGAACTTACGTTCTACATTCAAAAATTATCGTGTATGTACCAACCAGTGCTGTGAAGGATATATTGGTACAGCCAGACAGCGATGGAAAATGAGGGCGCTGGCTCGCTAAGATACAGGAATTTGATCTGGAAATCAAACCTACTAAATTGATAAAGGGAAAGGGTCTGGCCAAACTTTTGGCTGAATCGAACCTTAGATCTCTTGACATCAATTGCCTCTAAGGGGAAGGCGAAGACACACATTTGCAAGAGCCGGATGACCAGACATATCCAAACAAGATTGAGGAAAAATTCATGACGTCAAGCTGGTATAAAGATATAGTTTTCTATTTGTTAAATCTGAAATGTCCAGATGGATTAACACCAGCCAAATACAAAACTTTAAAACTCCATCCTGTAAAGTATTGCATCTCATAGAATCAACTATACTGGAAGGATCCACTAGGGTTCTTACTGGTCTTTCTGGTTGAGTCAGAAACTCCGCGAGTTATAGAAGAATTTCATGAAGGAATCTGTGGAGGGCACCATGCATGGAGAGCCACGGCCTATAAGATCTTGAGGGCCGGGTACTATTGGCCGAAACTATTCTCGGATGTCAATGCCAAAGTATGTGCCTGTTACTCATGTCAAATATTCGCTGGTAAGTAGAAACTCCCTGCATTACCACTCGTTCCAATCAAAACCGAAGCCCCGTTTCAACAATGGGGATTAGACTTCATAGGGGAAATCAACCCCCATTCTAGTGCTCAGCATAAGTGGATACTAACAGCCACAGATTATTTTACAAAGTGGGTGGAAGCAATTCCAACTAAAAGAGCAATAGATTTGGTGGTGATTGATTTCTTGGAAGATAACATTTTGTCGAGATTCGGGTGTCCCCGAAAGATTGTTACCGACAACGCCCAGGCTTTCAAATCCATGGCTATGATTGCCAGAAGTACAATATTGTTCTCGCCCATTCCACTGCTTATTACCCTCAGGGAAATGGGCTGGCTGAATCATCAAATAAGAGCCTGGTAAATGTGATCAAGAAGGTACTGAACGAAAACAAGAGATCCTGGCATGTACATTTGAAACACGCATTATGGGCAAACCGCATCAACACTAAAAGATCTATCAGAATTTCGTCGGTTTAGATGGTATATGGGACCGAGGCGGTTCTGCCCATAAACTTAGCATTGCCAGTGATGAAATTATGGCAGGATCAAAACGAAGAGCCCAATCATGTGACTAGAAGAATTAACCAACTCATTGAGGTTCAACAGTTTAGAGTGGAGGTTGATGAGAAAGTACAAAAATACCAGGATGATATGAAAGAACTTTTCGACCTTAAGGCGAAGGACAGAGAGTTCATCCCAGGTGACTTAGTGTTGAGATGGGATGCGAGAAGGGAAGAAGCCACAAAGCATGGCAAATTTGACCACCTTTTGTATGGATCATTCAGAGTCTCGGCTCCAGAAGGAAAGAATTCCTTTCTTCTGGAAAACATTGATGGAGAGGTTTTAAGCGCCCCTGTCAACGGGCGATATCTAAAGCACTATATGACGTGACGGTGGTTGGGTTGAAAGGAAAATAAAATAAAGAATGAATAAATTGTATATATATATATATATATTTGTAAATAAATAAAACTTTATTATGAATTTTGGTACATATTTATGTTTTTGTTCGGACATTTATTTTCAATTTTTGTTTTTTTGTTCCTAAAATTTCAGCGCATTTTCAGTCAGGTTTGTGTTTGTTTTTGCAGGTTTCCAGCCTCAAACGAGCCTAGCTTCAGGTGAAATTAACTCAATACATAAGGTGCATATCAGTGTTGGAAATAGGGCGACATAAAACAGGTGATACATAAGATAGTTCATAATCCCCAAAGAAATTGGAAAGAGAAGACAGAGGTGAGGTTTCTCAATACTCAGATCATGAAAGGCTATTTTTAGCAATTTAAAGTAATATTGTTCAAATTGCAATATAAAGGGTTAGATAATAGGATTATTTTTAACCTTGATCTTCAAACTAAAATTTGAATGAATATGTTAAATCCAAAACGGTCAGTCATAATTTTTGTTCCTAAAAGTATCCGAAAAACCCGTCTCAAACTGTTGTGACCATTTTGTATATTGAGCCACTGAATTGCTACCTTGTTTTCTGTCTATATTTGGGCCTGATTTTAGGAAGTCACTATCTTCCTGAATCTTTGAATAGGAGTTAAAGTTTTTTGTTTTAAACCTTGGGGATTTTGGAACAGATCTTAATAAGAAAACCGGTCCTCACAACTACTTGATCTTCTGTTAAGCTAAGGAACGTTTATAGTGATCCTGAATTTTCTAGGTTTTTCAACAGCGTTGAAAAAATCAAAGCTTGCTTGAACAGGATGTCCCTTAAAGTTTTTATTCTTTCTCCCTTGTCTCCCTATGAACTAAAGCTCTTGTGAGGGTCAAAGGAAGGTTGGTACCGAGTAATCAAAATAAGTTGACAGACCTCTGATAAAAATATATATATATATATATATATATATATATTTTACAGATCTCAGCCCTGATATAAACTGATTGCTCCCATCTTCGTGTTTTAAAGGTAAATATTAAGACAGGTGGTGAAAGGAAATTCATAAATGATTACCCCGACCTAGTCTAATTAAGACGATGAAAGGAAATTCAGAAATGATTGCCCTTGTCTTAGCGTTTAAACGCATAAATTTTTCCGAAGTGGTGAAAAGAAATTCAGTAGAAAAGGGTCAGACAACTTCACCGGGGTACTGAACAGGCTCGCTGGCAGTGAAGAAATGTCTGGGAGATCTGTAACGATGTTATACATAAACATAAATCTACTCTGGTAATCAACACTTTCTGAAAACCTGATCATTTCGCCAAATTCAGACGGGACTTCCCTTTTTTAGATTATATAATATCATTCTTTTGATGCAAGTTGAGAATCATGAGACATGTTGAGTATCCTAAGATCGTTACGACTGTCTTAAAGCGTTCCCCAAACTTATTAGTGAGAAAGGGAAAATTGCGAAAGTGACTTCAGCTGTTTTTAGAAAGACTATCTGAGTTCGAAAAAAAAAAATCTGGGGTTCAAAGCGAAATTTCCCTCCCCTTCTATCTTTTCCTTGAATTTTCTGTTGATTTTGTCCTATGACTCCATTTACCCAATTTTGGCACCTGGTCTACTGTTCTTTCCGCCTTGCAGAGAAGCGGGATTCCTAGTTGGAGCCTATGTTGGAGCCGCCCTTGTTTCTCACCTCGCTCAAACTTTCAAATTTTTGATACTTGAGATCTAAAACAGTTTTCCTTTTCCTTCCGAAATCATAAAGCTCTGAAATCTTGTCCCGTGAATGGCAACGCTTTTTCATTTTCAAAAAGATTCATTTTTCACTAATATGTTTGCCTTTTTGTTTTATTTTCGGAAATCGCAAGTCAGACGCTTTGATTTTTTATTGCTCAAGTTTCGAAGTCACGAAACTGCGAACTCGTTTTTCAAATTTTCCACCTAAGGCATTGACTGCGGTAAAACCTTTAACACTTGATTAGGCATCGTCGGTATTTCGCGCCTCGGCATTCGTCGAGGACGATTTTTTGTTCTTACAGCCCTGATAGCTGAGAACGTGATAGCTTTTGTGAAAAACCTTGGTTGATAACTAAAGGTAAAAAACTAACCACGGTTAAACTTGGTTCTCGGCACATCGTCGCTCGGCATTTTATTTCATAAAGTTAAGGTATCCAAAACTCTGATTCACGAAGTTACGACATAATTATATCAAGATTAATTAATCGCCTAATCTAAGATTTCCTTCTCTTAATTCGAGCCTAATTATCGCTGCATCGCGATATCGCGACTCGGCATATCATTCTCCTAAAAATTTGTCTTCGAATTCCCGAGTCACGATATGGAAATTAGTTAATCATATTATTACAGATCAGCCAATCACGATTACCATTGATTTCATTAAAATCATCCCTCGCAATATCACGAGTTAAAGGGTCAAAACGCGAGAACAAAGTTCACGATGCAACGAAAGGAGAGGAAGTTTTTTAAGTCAATAAGATTTGTAATACTTTAAAATTAAACGGAATACGTCCCGCGCTTCAAGGTTGGCACACTTCACGAGGTATTTATTTATTTAACTCTCCATAACCCGAGTACCTGTCAAGCCGCCCAATATTCATGACATTAATGAGAAATTGGGGTAAATCCACGAAGAAAATAAGATCGGATTTTTCCAATAAATTTGGTTTTATGTGCGATTTGACAGACTTATGTCAAAGGTACATGATTTTCAAATATATACGAGATTTCATTTTATTTTTTAAAAAACATTTCTTATTAACGCATAGAGCTCGCCTTTCCCCGAGGACACTCATTTCCACATGTATACACAGGTTTACTGCAGAAGAGCAAAACAACAAGCTTCAGCTATGGCACCAAGGAGAACGACGAAAGCAAATGTCGAGGTTGCGGCACAGGGTCAGGACAACGTCTCAAATACTTCACCCCGGACGAGTGGCTCAGTATCCACCTGGTCGTCTATTTCAAACATTCTACAGTACGAGCTGGTAAAATGTTCAGAATCCGATGACTATAACTATGATATTGAGAAAGACGACATGAACACTAAGTACAAGACAATTGTTCAGTCGGGGATGCACCTGGTTGCGACCAGACCTCGGTTGCTCCCATACTACGACATGATCCGATGGGCATTGGATCACGTCGACCTGTCTTCCAGAACTATCTTAAATGACCGACAAGCCATGATTGGAACTTTTAGGCCCGAACATATCCAGTCTATGTATAAGCTCCCACCAACCTATGAACACACATATGCCAAAGAATTCCTGGCGGACTTCAAAAAGAAGGAGTGCGAAGAATTTGACAAAACCATGCCAGGCTTGATAAAGGATTGGGTGTCTCGTTCCTCGAAATTCAGAGTGAACGACAAGGGTGTGTGTTCGATTTCTTCGTTGGAGCCAAACTATATGTATGTGGCGATTATGACTTGTCAGCTTTTCGGCTGGGAGGATACCGCACATTTTTACGTCCAGTGGGTACCTCTCATCTTTCGGGTAGCAGAAGGTTCCTCATTCAATTGGGAGAGAATGCTCTCCGATAGTTTGTTCAACAGGATCACAGAGTACCAGGAGAAAAAAGCAGCCGGGAAACCATCTGGATTCTACACGTCCACGTATATCATGGACGCAATATGCTCCCTGATGTCTTTTCCTTTAATGAATTGGGCTTTGAGTCCAACCCATGAGAAGACTGTTCACGAGTACCACGATAAGCTGTGGGAAAATAACGTGAACAAGTTTATTTATGAGATTTTTAACTGGGTGATGGTGCCCCTGCATGTCACCATTTTTGGTCTTTTGCCACCCCACATCTCGGATAGCATTGTCAAGAATCTGAGCCATATTGCAGACTGGTACATAGAAGAAGAATTCTCTTATTTAAGAGTGTTCGGAGTTGCTATTCCTCCTTCGGCACTACCGCTGTTCATTCCCGACAAGCTGGCATGTCGCGAAATTGCCCGACAAACAGTAATCGACAGAGTGAGAAAAGAACTCAAGGCGTCATCTAAGAAGGTATGGCCATCTTTCCCTATTCGACTAAATTCATATTCATTATTAGATTTCGAGCATGCTAAGGCTGAGGCCGCAGCCATAGAAGACTTGAGCTTAGTCTCTATCGAGTACAAGAAGCATGATCCTTAGGGGATCGTAAGCACCCATTTGGGAAATTATGGATTGAAGAGGTTCGAGCATGAATGTTCACCCTCGGATGATGTTTTTCGAGGGGCGAGGTCCTATTCGGAGGTGCAATTTCAAATAAGATCCCTAGCACCCGAAGACAGGGCCTCTGTTTTAAAATTTCAAGAGCATAGGAAACGATGTCTCCCCGTGGTGCTGGGAGGTTTGGGACTTTCCAAGAATAAATAAAAAGAGGCTGAAAGTTCTGAGGGACAAACCTCTAACCCCGAAAAATGTCAGGCAGCGAGAATGTAGGAACCTCCATTATGTTTCCTACACCGAAGGTTAGTATAATCTTTTATCAACCTTTCATACTTTTGGATGCCTTGACACTGTACTTTAGAGCCTTAAGTACAGACTCAGGAACAACACCACCTATATCAATGCCAACCATTTTTCATGTTGGATGAGAACACTCAATGCCAGGCCTTTTTCATGATGGATGAGTTCCACCTATCTCAGTGCCAACCATTTTTCATGTTGGATGAGAACACTCAGTGCCAACCATTTTTCATGATGGATGAGTTCCACCTATCTCAGTGCCATCCCTTTTTCATGTTGGATGAGAACACTTAGTGCCAACCCTTTTTCATGTTGGATGAGTTCCACCTGTCTCAATGCCAAAAAAATTTCATGATGGATGAGAACACTCAGTGCCAACCCTTTTTCACATTGGATGAGTTCCACATGTCTCAGTGCCATCCCTTTTTCATGATGGATGAAAACACTCATTGCCAACCCTTTTTCATGTTGGATGAGAACACTCCCTCTAAAGAGAGACCATTCCAAGATTGTACTTGAAGTACGCAAACATCATCCTCAACAATAGGTTGGTAAAAATGTCCACAACTTGATCCTCTGTAGTCACGAAACTGGAGCCTCACTACTCCCTTCTGCACTATATCCCTGATATAGTAATATCTAATCTTGATGTGTTTCGACCTGTCATATACCATGAGGTTCTCTGACAACTTCATGCAACTCCAATTATCACACCAAATGTAGTGTGCCTCCAGTCTGAGACAAAATAACCTAGACACTGCTACTGCACATGTTGCCAAATACTCATCTTCAATCATACTGAGCTCCACACATGAATTATTCCTGCATCTGATGGAGCCTCTTACTCCTTACTGTAGTACCCAACTCCCTCTGGCATTGACCATCCAAATCCCTCTCGAGAACTGAATATCACAAGATTCTTTAGCATGCTGACTTCAACACTTTTCCTCAAGAACAAGTCTCATCATCCTCTTCTTGTAGTTCTTACCTACAAGTCAAATTCAGTCCATTAGTTTGCAATTTATGAAGCCACACTTCTTCACGACTTGCTTCAAATGTTGCCACATACTCATCTTCATCCGTACTAAGCCCCATACATGAATTGTTCTTGCATCTAGCGAAGCCTCCTAATCCTTACTGTAGTACCCAATTCCCTTTGGAACTAATTGTCTGGATCCCTCTCGAGCAATGAATATCAACTGAATCTTCAACCTGTTGATTTCATCACTTGTCCTCCAAAACAATTATCTTCATCCTCTTCTTGTAGGTCTTACCTACAAGTCAAATTAAGTCCAATAGCAAGCAATTTGTGAAGCCACACTACTTCATGACTTGTTGTGCATGATGCAACATACTCTATCTCATCCGTATTGAGTGTTACACATAACTGCTTCTTGTTGCTCCATGAAACCATAATGGAGCCTATACTGAAGCAATATGTTGAAGCACTCTTCTGATCAAGAATATTTCCATCCCAATTTTAATCTAAATATCCATATAACCTGAACTCATGGTCTGTCAGATACCTCAAACCATAATCCAATGTACTCTTAAGGTACCTCATGACATGTTTTACTGCAATCAAATGAACCTACATGGGTTGCTCCATATATTGACTCAGGGTGTTCAGAAAAAAAAATATATTCATCCTTGTGTTCATCAAGTTCATCAACGAACCCACCACATGCATGTATAAAGTAACATCCATAGTCTCTAAATTTGTATCATGCAACAACTTCAGATTTGATACCATATGTGTAGCCATTTCCTTGCAATCCAACATATCGAACCTCTTCAGGATTTCTATTGTATACTTCCCTTGATTAAAAAAGATATCATCCTGTCTCTGTCATACCTCATGACCCAAAACATAATGCATCATCCTGAGATATTTCATCTCAAAATCAACAACCAGTGTTTCTCTTACACTCTAAGATGAGATTTTACATACCTGTTTAGAAATAGGTCATCCATATACAATAGTAGTATTACTAGACCATCATCCACAACCTTAAGGTAAAGATTAGGTTATGCATTTTTGTTTGTAAATCCTAAGCTCGTCAGAAAATTAAAGATCTTGTCATACCATGTTATGGGTGCCTTCTTTAATCCATATAAATCCTTCTTCAATCTGCACACTGAGTGTCCCACAATTGTCACATACTCAACAGAGTGTTTTGT
>ML827870.1:23146-34338 GCA_009831015.1 Picea engelmannii
TTGTTTAAGCTATTTTTGTATCAAGAAGATTAGTTAGTTAAAAATGAGTTTATTTTACAGATTAGTTATCTTCCTAAATTCTAGGACCAAGAACAAGAAACGATTTTTATAAATGTATAAGCTTTTGAACCATCTAGTTTTGGTTGGTTAATGAAAATTATTGATGTATTGGTAAATTCATCGAGTAATTTATTGTTGTTGCATTCTCAATACTAAGTTAGTTTAGGTTGGGAGATCACCGAGTGAGCTGAAGGGGAAGGTCCCACTCTTGTAGCGCACAACTGGATGCTTCCCCTGTTCTTCTTGTAGTTGTAGCTCAGTATTTTCAGTGTCTTACTGTTGTTGCATGATAATACCTTCTGCAATTTATTTATTACTATGTGATTAAGGGATAGAAGACACATGGCCACCACTCATTATTAAGCAAAAGAATGAAGAACAATCAAGACCTTCACCTCCTAACCATAGTGATGCAGATCCAAAACCTTCTCCACCAGAGTAGCTCCCTAAAAACCCACCCTTTCTAGAATGATTTGTTAATTTATCTCAACTCAACACTCGGCTAATAATTCCGAATAAAATCACTTTATTAATTAAAAGCACAACTATATTATTAATGAATTAAATCAACGGAAGCATAAAACTGAAACCAATCACATTGCACAATATATCTTGGTAAATCAACCCTGGAAAAACCCTGAAGGGAAAACCAGATCTGAGTTTGATTTTATTGATTAAAATCCTGAGCTTCCATCCTGGGATAAAGGCCCATCAGAGGAATACAATGCAGCAAATAGCCTAGCCTACCTGGCTGCTATCTCCCTTGCTGCTCCTTTTCTCCTTTTCCTCAACCCTGCCCACTCACACTTGGATGAAATAGTCTTCACCCAATCAATGAGATCTCCTCACTCTTGTGTGACACAATCACATGAGCAAAGAGTCCTCCTTTGGTCCAATGTACTTTCTGTGTATCTCATCCTCTCACTTAGGTTGCCTTTTACTATGTTGAGTTAACCCTAAATCCAAAACCCTAGATCTCCTAAAGTGATCAACGACTGAGATCTAATCTCACATTCACTTTAGATCTAACGACTAGGACTTAATCAACTCTCTTAAGTTACTAATGCCAAAAACTTAGGCATTTAACTTAATTAATCTCACATTAATTTAAAAGGTCATTCACTTTAATAATTGACTCATAAAGTGAATTTCCTAAGGTTCTGAGAGGCATAACAAACGACTTCCACACGCTAGACACCAAGCCTATGTGGAAGTACCTATCCGATGCTAAATCAGCCTAAAATTCAATCTCAACCTGAAATTGATATCTTGGGGGAATTGAGAAATCAGTGTCAATATTCCTTTGTTTCAACTTCAAGGTATTAAGGACGTATCTATTTATAGCAAGGGAATACACGATTGATTTAGGCACTTTGATTGATTTAGGGGAAACCATCAATGTGATGACTAAAGAAGTCATGGAGAAACTAAACCTTCAAGCGCTACTAAGGCAAACCCCCAATAATCTTTAAATGGACGACAAATCCACTATTAAGACGAATGGGATCCTATAAGATATTGTTGTGTTCATTGATTCATGGAATATCCCACATATTTTATGGTGCTACACACCAAGACTAGCCTTAATGGTTATCATCTGATCTTAGGAAGACCATGATTGGCTACTCCTGATGCCTATATTGGTTATAGATCTGGAGACATTACACCCTCTCATGGTAGCTCAGTAAAGAAGATCAACCTATATCCTCCTGCTAGGCCCTTCTTGAGTCATAAGAACCATTGTGGGTTTACCATGAACACATGGAAACCTATTATGAAACATCCATTCATCTGGTCCTCAGCAATACCAAACTTAATGTCCAGGCTTCTTTACAGCTGGGATCAGATCCTTGTAATGAACAACTTCATTTACTAGTAGATATATTTCCAGCATTACAGAATTTATTGTTCAGGCTTCTTTACAGCTGGGATCAGGTCGTTGTAATGAACAACTTCGTTTACTTGTGGACATATTTTTCCATACTCTGTACTAGTATAAAAAAAATTCAGTATTGAATAGATAGTGATGGTTCATGATTATATCTAAAGTTGTGATTTGATAATTTTATCAATTGTATCCTTAACCGAATGTCAGACAAATCTGGTGTCAAATCTAATTAGGGTTTTCATCTTGGATAGCCTGGTTTACAGAAACTTCAAAATTTTTCAGATTCCTTCAAAGGAACCAAGAAAGGCCAAAATTTCAGTTCACAATATTTAGCTACTCGTTAGGGTGAAGAAAAAATATCAACAAGCAAGTTCGTTGCCAATCTTTTACAAACATGCAGCTATCATGTAAAGAACAACCGTGCAAGTTTAGCCAATATCTCTGTACATATTTGCTGATCCACTCTTCTAACCTCTATGTTACAGGCTACCCTTTGATACTTCAAATTTTCAGTCTCCTTTAGGCCCTACCATTTGTCTGTGCTATCAGTGATCACAGATTTAGCACTATTCATGTCATTTTTTGAGATGTGATAGAAATGTTTAGTTAGGATTTTGGTACTATAATTACTTCTTTACATAGAACACTAAGCCATGAGGTCAACGAAGGTTGTCCAGTTCATATATCATTGTAAAGATGTAACCAACAAGAATATACTCCAGATGTGTTTCACTACTTAAACCAATGCAAATGCAAAAGCCGTAGAAAAATACCCAATTTACAAGAAACACTGTTCACAGACTTGGTGGTGTCCAGAACTCACCGTTTCAACAAGGGAGAAGGATTGTAGGGAAACAGGCCCTTATTATGAAGACTCTCAATAGCATCATGCAAAGATGACAAACATCTCTGAACACTTTCAAATCTGAAATCATCATTGGTGACACTAGACACGGGCGACAGCTGCGCTGCTCCTTTTCTTTTGCATAATGTTTGTCCCAATTCTAACCTATCTTTGCACGGTACAGAAATATGAGAAGTGTCCGAAGCAATCATTGATAAACTAGATATTTCCAAAATACTTGATTGATGCCTTTCTAGAGGCTCTTTTAAGGCCAGCTGATGTCGACTTCTCTTGTTACTAGAAAGGCTAGGATCAGCTATATCAAATGAGAATTCAATAGAATTGGGCCACAAGTCGCAGACAATTCTTAAACACCTGCAACCAAAAAGAAAATCGATGTCAGAGATTAAAGAAGTTTAAAAAATGACATATGCACTTATATCTGCTTATGGATAAAAACTGTACAAAACCAAATCATGCATTTGAATCTAGAATTACAAGAGAAAAAAGTTTCATAACACTTTGCATGCCTTTGTTAGAAAAGGATCTATTAAACATTAGTTTTCAATAGGACATTATATATTTTAATTTGATATGTTAACAAACTGGCACTTGTATCCTGCATGATATATTTATGTCAAATCTAAAGACATTCATACACTGATGAGACTTAGTATCTGAGTTCCTAGTGGACTTAGTTAGATTATGAATTATGTACAGATGAGATAGGAGACAAGTTGTTAAGTATGTCAGCCTCCATAAATTCAGAACTTTATGTTCTGCTACAGTGTTCATTCCTCCGGGCCTGCCACAGCCTTCCCCACAAACTTCAGAGTTTAGCAGGGAGGTGCCACTCCAAGCATCAAGTCCACATTCCACTCATCCTGCTTCATCCCCTACTACAAATACTTCAGCTTTGAAGTAGATAGCATTGCATATTTTTCAGGAACCTCATGTTCATGGTTCCCGTTACCATGCAAATCTACAGGCTATAACTTCTGCACCTACCTTTCAGAAGCCTGTGGTAAGCATGACTCTGCAGCAGGGAGAACATTTCTTCTTCTTGCCAAACACCAAAAGTTGCACCAGGTCACATTTCAATAGAGGTTCACCCCTTATTCTATCAAGACATTCCATTCAACACATAGAACCTACAACTTATGCTGTCCTTTGTTGGACTGCAAACACCATTGGCAGAAATTCAGGATCATTTTCTCTCAGCAAGGAGAAACTGATGAGAGTTGGTCCCTAAGTTCCTAGTGGACATAGTTAAACTATGTATTAATAGTAATTACTGTCAATCCACTTTTTACTTTTGTTCTCCTATCTCATCCGTACATACTACATGTATTATCCCCAACATATTGCTGCCCTGTCATGATTTTCTGAGTTTTCTGGTTGAAGACTTATGTCAAACTCTTAGCATTTATCCCCTGAATCTTCCCCTGTTTGCTGCTGTCTGTTTTGCTTGCTTGCTGTTATAAAATTTCAGTTTGCTGGTTGGGAGGTTTCGTCAAACAGTTTGACTGTTATGGCTGTAGCTTTTGTCAAATAGTTTGCATGTAGTTTTTATGTGTTTTGGCACTTGTTTATGCATAAATAAATACAATAAAAACAGAAAATCAAATGCCCTTGAAACAATGCACGAAGGAATACCCAAATACCTCAGATCTGATTTATTTAATATATATTTGCCCTTGGTACAAAGAGATGAACAGATCTGGAAAATAGATAAGAAATATCAGCTGCTGTAGTGACTGGAAAATACAATTTGCTGAAGAAGATCAGATCCAATATGGTCTCTAAAGTCCAAGAGAATTGCATGCAAAGGCTCCCTAGCGGAAGCACCTCTCTTCATCAAGAAATGCGTCCCAATGATACCAAAATCTGCAGATGAATGCAGCCCAATGAAAGATAAATCACCCAGCCAAAGAATGCGCCCTCTCCGCCAATAAAATGATCTCCAACAAATAATGGCTCGCCCCTGCAAAGAAGATTTGCCCTGCTACTCTAAAGACTTTCCCTCCAAGCAAAATCGACCTCCACAATATGACCAGTGCGCCCATCACTCCTCAAATGCAAAAAATATCTCAACCAATGAATACCCAATGAAGAACCTGGATGGCTCTCCCCCTAGATCTGAATAGCAATGGAAATCCTGGATGAATCCCCCTCTTGTCTAGCTAGGGTGGATGTTGCACCACCGAAACCAAACCAATAATGGAAGGGTTTTGCCAAAACCCCAACGAAAACCTTGGCTCCAAGAGCACTCAACCAAGAGATCAAATCATAATGAGGAAGGTGAAGTGCTACCCTTCCTTTATACTTCTCCATGCCCCTTCTAGATCTTTCCCCTTTGACTTTATCCACATGACCCTTATTCCCCTTTTTCTTTTCACTTTATAACCCTTTTTAACCCCTTTTTAATGCCGGAAAGTGATTAATTGACTTTTAAGACATTCCCAGACGCCGAAAATCACTTTTTCGTCATCCCAACCTTTAAATCTTTTCGTCCTAGTTCCAACGAGCTATTACACTAAGGTATTCTCTCAAACAATATGATCCAAACAACATCATTGGTGCATTTAATTAAATTATACTCAATAATAACCACAAATTACAAGAATCATCTGAATGCCACGAAACCAAGAACAAGTTGTGTGAAAGTGATCCTAATGATGAAAGATGGTAAATGGACTAAGTTGGGCCTCATATAACTCCTCCAAATCCTTCGAACTCACTGATAACATAGCCTCACCCTTCTGTCTAGGTTGATACAAGCCTTAGAAATCATCTCCAATTGCAGAACAGGGGAAACCAAAAATGGGGACATTACACTACATAGGGGGCTTGGTCACACTCAATCACCCACCTAAATATGTATTTTTTTCTAACTCCAAGAGACTTGGTCAAACTTAATCACTCCAACAGTTTTACATTTCTATATATATATATATAATACAAATTAGTGTGTACACTATGACCATCTCCCTTTTTACTTGTAATGTCCCTTTCCAAATAGGAGCTCCAGAGAGGAGGCTTAATGGTCTAAACAACCCCATTAGACTGTATCTAGGGTCATGCAAGGGTAAACAAGGTTACTAGAGGTCACTTTAGCTAAGGGTGTTATAATTCGAAAGTGACATTGAGCTAAAAGTGACTAAAAGCACTTTTAAGTCAAAGTGAGCTAAAAATAGAACAGATAAGCTAAAAATAGGTCAATATCGAATTAGGGTTTTGGGAAGCTATAAAGGAAGGGTAAAGCAACCTAATTTGGCATTATGAAGATTTTGACTTGTCATTCGAGAGAGAGGCACATCTCAGGTGAGATAGCTCAATGGATTCCAGGAGGAATACACCCAGTGGTTGATTTCGGTGTTGAGAGACACACCCTAGTCACTGGGAAGATCACACAAATCTTCCATTAGTATTCAACAACAGTTACACAGGTTGCAGCAGTAAGGGCGCACTTATTCAGGGTGAGGGCGCAGCTTCTGAGGAGGTTTAGTGACTCGACTTGTTCCATCCAGGGAGAATCCAAAGATACCCTTCCCACCCAGTTGAGAGGAAGGCAAGGTGCATCTATTGCCCGGTTTCTCGTCAGATTCCAACGGATAAATCATCTGGGGCGCATTTTCTAGTCATTGAGGGTGTGATAGTTGGGGAAAACACATTTAGGATTCCCGAGTGATCATCAAATCAGATCCAGGGAAATCCTTTTGACCCATTTCACAGTAGCCTAGGGCACTCAGTTTGAGACCCTTATCAACCGATTCTGACGGGGGAATCACTAGAGCGGAGTTTCCCGCAGTAGATGGGATGCATTTCCCCGGGGGGATCCATCTGGGGTCCAGACATATCAACAGAGGGTCGATTGCCAGCAAGTCAGTGACTAGGACTGAGAGAGAGAGAGAGTAGGGAAAACTGATTGGGACAGTTTCCAGTCAGATCCGAGGGGTTTAGCCACCAAGGAGAACTTTCCAGTCTTCCAGCAGTTGTCGTATGAGTTGTCGTAGCTTGCAACAAATCTTACATCTCATCCATTGATCTCGCATCCGTCTTCTAGTATCGGGTATTATTGTTTTAGTTTTCTTATTGTATTCCGGCCAAGATCCTTTTGTCACTGATCTAGCCGAGTGATTTAATTTATTCAGCCGCATTCGGCATTGTACTCCGTAGAGATATCATAATATATGGTTTGTAGTCTTTTGTTTCATTTACTATTTGTATGCTCATTTATATGTTGTAAACAAATAATTATCGACACACACATTGGCAAAACACCAAGCATGTAAAAACACTCAGCTAAAACGCATCCAAAAACCCCTAATGTATCAGATCAGATAGTAGACATATCAGATTAGCAACATTTCCTGGACAACCGGATCCAGGATATTACAGTGGTATCAAAGCCTTCTTCCTGCTAGCCTGTGAAGACGTGCTTATCACGCCCCATGATTCCGGGAATAGGTGAAGAATACCCAGAGGGTTGAGGACATATTAGGGACAAGTACATTTAGTACTGCAGAGGTCATAACAAAGACAAGAGAGACAAGAACAAAAGGGACTACATTCCCTTCCACACTCAGTCAGATACACAGCCATAGTTAGAGGGGAGAGAACATATCAGCTCTAACATAAAGGCAAAGATAGAGAGGAGTATGGGTGACAGACGAGAGACACCAAAGGGTAGGGGGAAAGGCCCCGAGACACATCCGAACAACACGCAGGCCATCTTGAATGACCTAGCTAGAGGACAGTGGGACATGATGAACGCCATAGCACAGATGGCCATCAGTACACAAATGATCCATCATAGCATGAGCACTCTAGGTGTCGATACCGCAGGAGCAGCGAGTGGTTTAGGAGGACACCAGGGAGGTGGGGCCAGTGGCTCCAGTGGATCTCAGGGCGGAGCAAGTGCACACCCTTCACCTATCTGATCCTATACCTCATCTGGAAGGATTTGTGAAATTTCTAGGTCCTATCAGCTGTCTTCTTGGTCTGTCTTTGACCAAGCTAAGACTCTAAGTTTTCTGCTGTCTTAATTTTAATTTTCTGCTGTTTTATAACAGCCAACAGTCATGTTTAGTTTTGCTGATTTTTATGGTTGTAGTTTCAATTTGGGAGCTCTAGCAAGTAGTTTCAGGCATAAGAAATTAGTACATGCATACCAAATAACTACAACACACCTAATACATCTTTTCTGCTGAAATATGGACAGATCTAAGAGCTACTAACATGCATTTGTAGACACAGGTATTTTTGGTCAACATGACCCTGGACAAAACCCCCCCGGGGAAAACCAGTTTTAGATCTAGATGTATATAATGAGGTAAAGCAAATATGGGTTACAGTAAACACAATACAAGATRGAACCTGATACAATARCAACTCYARAWGAGAAGATATACAAGCTCAAACTGCCARAAGCACTCYARGATGGTGCGCCCCACATGTAAACTGYYAGATCTGCTCCAGAAAACAACTGTGATRYCAKAATGGAAAACCCCTCCACWGGAATGAAGCTCCTRCTGMWKTCCTCACTCTGCAACTGAYMTCACTGAAATCTGATGGCTAGAAATCCCWCCRGGAAGRAAATAGCCTGCCAAAGCCATGCRCCCTCCTCARHWGAAGAATCTCTCYAGTAAATAATAGAWGWAAGYTKCTCCAAGCTRYCMTCMATGAAAGCTAGCGGCCTCCTCCTACAATCYTCATGCATCTGACCTCACATCCATAGCTAGAGTACTCCTCCTCTCATGAGCAAAACCCTCTATGAACAATGCACCCTCCTTTGTCTCCTTTGCCCCTCTTTAGGCAAGAATAGGGTAACCTAAGATTAGATGGTTGAGATCAATCCAAATGAAGAGATGAGATCTCACCAAATAAATCTAACTCATAACTCACTTTTGGGTTAAGTTCCCTAAGTCTACTTATGTCTCCAAAATCACCAAAAAGTGATTTAATGTTCACTTTTGCCAAAAGTGACCAAAATGCACTTTAACCAAAGTCAAAGTACAAATAGACAAAAGTACTAGGTACAAAGTGACCAAACCTTCCCACATGTGTTAAGGAGGCTAAAAGCACATGGGAAACACCTCCCAAGGTACAAATCTCAACAGGACTCCCCGACCTTTATATCCATAGTTCCAGGGGGGGCAACTGTTGAAACAACCAGGGCATGCAGGAGGACAGCCAAGTCAGGGACAGACAGTGCCATAGGATCCATTCAGAGAGTATAGGAGAGACTACTTGGCACTACGACCAGAGTTCCATGCAAACATGAGTTTGCTAGAATATTGTTCGATTAGGTATCGAAACAGACCCCGAGAGGCACAAAGGGGCAATGGGAAAACTCAAAACAAGGATTTCATCAAGAAAGTAGGGAAGTTGAACAATCCTACTTTCGACGGATCATCACGATGCTCAACTTAGGCATGGTTACAGAAGCTTGACACATATTTCAAGCTTAACCCAATGGCAGAGTCAGAAGCCATCAGCTTCGCCACCTTGCACTTGGATGGGGAGGCCCACGAGTGGTGGTACCATGGGATTGTGTCCTTGGGGCACAACCACATAACTTCATACTTGGAATTCACTGAGAGGTTGATGGAGAGGTTTGACAGGAGAGATCCGGAGCTCCATTTCAGGGACCTTACATAGTTGAGACAGACAGGATCAGTCGAGGCCTTCATCACAGAGTTCCAGCAGAAGGCATTGGCCATATTCGATATATCGGAGCACAGATAGGTGATGTTGTTCACTGTGGCATTGACAAAGCCATTGAGGTGTTGGGTTAAGGCTTTTTTATTTTCCTAGAAGTCGGACTTGGCATGATTTTGTCCCTCCCTCCCACCTCCATGAGCTAGACTCTACGATTTCCAATGATGTGATACATGTTCTAACTCATGCTATTTTTTTTATTAGCTTTTCATTGTTTTGGTTCATGATGAAACACAGAGGTAGGCATTACAAGACATTGCTAGCATGGTTGCACTTGCTATTTGACTACACCTAGCATTCAACCAACAAGTAAGTAGAGAGGTAAGTAGGAAGGCATTTTGTATTTATTGTATATACCATCTGCATTTCATGCTAGAGTACTTGTATTTCCATTTGTACATATGATTTGCTTAATTGTATTTCATCTAATCATATATGAGCCAGGGGTGATATCACCACCCCAAATGATTACTAATCAATCTTATTGAGATCTAGCAGGTCACAAGTCATACCAGAAATGTTGAGGTTCCCATGTGCTTTAAGATGAGCACATGTCCCCAAGTTGGAGCCAGATGTTATCCCCTACCCTAGGGATAACTAAGGAGATTATGTCTCGAGGCCCACAGGTCCTAGACATGGAGTACCGAGAGCCATCTTGACTTGAGCATGGCCCTGGAAGGCCCATCCTTCTTCTTCAGCACTTCCATTTTGTCAGCAGCAGCAGCATCCATCCCATCGGCCTGGTTCTGATGTAGCAGTGGGTCTTGCTCGATGAGGTAATGAGTCTGGGTATCATGGTATGTATCACTCTGATTCTCAAAATATTTGAATATGTGCATTTAATTCTCTTTTGCTTCATGATGTGTGCTTGGACTTTATGCCTTTTTGACTTGTCCATACCTGGGGGGGATGACAGAATGCCCTAGCAAGTTGGTTCCCTTAGGAGTGAATTGCCACTGGGTGGGTTTATGAAAGGTCATCGTCCATTCCCACCATACTTATCACTTTTCATCATCTCCCTCTCATCTATCCCCTGCATTGGTTCGAGCATTGGGTTTTCCAAGCTAGTTAAGGGTTGTACCTTGCCTTGTGGGAAGAAGGGGCTAAAGGCCCAGAGGGTAAAAGTAGCTGGAAAAAGATAAAAGAAAAAAGAAGAAAACCTTCAAATGCTTCGCCCAGGGATCCCCAAGAAAGCAATAAAAGGCTTCTCAGTAACAAAAGGAAGGGACCTATAAAATAAATAACCTCAAGAACTAGTTGGAGGATAGGGGGTCTCATCACGAGCCAGCCTATTAGGTCCATGGGCATGTAGCGGTATGACACTACCATTCATTTGGTCACCACGCCAGGGTAGTGTAGCATAACAAAGAGAAAGGGGGTCTCATCACAAGCCAGCCTTCTCATCTCTGTGAAATGCTTGTGGGTAACACTGTCACCACTAGTCACCACGCCACAAAAGTGTCCCCCAACTATTCTCTTGAAAGAAAAAGCAATAAGATAAAAAGGTAAAAATGCATTGAATGGGCTTGGAAACATTTGCATCCATGACAAGGTGCAACTCACCCTCTTCAGAGGCATCCACAGGTAAGCCTACATTTCCCTGTCATCACTGCACCCATTGCCCAAACATCCCCATACCATCTCATGCACTTACATGACCTAGATTGGTCTTCACCT
>ML827871.1:0-23805 GCA_009831015.1 Picea engelmannii
TTTGATGAATGGGATACACTGTTAGAAATCTATCACCGAGCTCTTTCATTTGAGCTGAAAAAAATACTTATGGAGTGCACTATTTTTTAGTAGCTAAAAAAACTATCTAGGGCCTAAAAGATGACCTACAAAAACATAACCTTAAAAAATACAAAAAAAAATCACAGAAAATAACGGGTTTTCTGTTGTTGTAGTTCGCAAAATTGCACAAGTACTAAATTATAAACCCATACTTAGCATGTGAAATTTCTACACCTGCAACACCCAAAATGTAGCACATGCACCGCATACCCCTATCCAACATGCACAACTTTTGTGTCGTGCGCCAATATCTAGTGTGCACAACTTTTGTATTGCACGCCAATATCTAGTGTGCACAACTTTTGTGTTGCACACCAATATATAGTTCACACAATTTTTGTGTCACACAACAATATTATACGTGCATTGCAAGATCCACACTAAAAAACACCCAATTTCAGTGCACTCACACCACACAACAATACTCCCTACACACCACCAATTCTACTTTTACGTGGTGTAAATATTTAGCGTGCACACACTCCACACTAACATTATGCGCACACCAACAAATTTACACTGCGCTCTACCAACACTCAATGTGCATGCCTTACAAACCACTATTATGCGTGCACCACAAGCTCTACACCATGCAATTCCAAATTCTAGTGTGCTCACCTGTGCACCAATATTATGAGTGCACCACCAATTCTGCACCACGCAGTGCCAAATTTTAGTGCACACCCTAGTGCATCCTTATTTTTCTATGCATCACCAACTCTACATTGCACAACGCCAAATTTTAGTACACACACCCGTGCACCATTATTTTTCCGGACATAACCATCTCTACACTGCGCAACGCCAAATTTTAGTGTGCACACCCATGCACCATTATTTTTCCACGCATCACTAGCTTTGCATCGCGCAACACCAAATTTTAGTGCGCACATTCGCGCACCATTATTTTTCCATGTGTGGCTGATTTTTCCATAGTTCCGACTTACGAACTTCATAATCATCTATAGCCCATACAATTCTAGTGTTGAATGAGAAACTATGTAGTTAAACTTCACATGACCAATTTTATCTTGTAAACCCAATTTGATCTTTTCATAGGAATTTTGATCTTTCCCCATCAAATTCCTCCATAACTTTGTTGCAAAAATTGGGGGTTTTGCCCAATCTCGTCCAATTTTGTCCTGGGCACCATGACCAGTCTCTAAACTAAGAAATATGGCCATCTACATGCTCAAATTTCCCCATTAGAAATTGAAATTGATTATTTTTAATTTCTTGGTTCGATTCTTCACATTACCCACGAGATTTCTCTCGATTTTACTGCAACAATTAATCAAAAAGTTGCAGACATACTCCAAAAATTAATTCTCTGTGAATTTCCGCTTCAACATTCTTCTAAATCGGTCCATCCAAGCTCAATGTTGAAAACAGGGCTTTGATACCACATTGTAACATCCCCAGTCATCAAATGGGCTATGCCACTTAAAATTTTGAACATTGATACTAATCTAAATCATTAAAATACTTTATAATTGCACCAATTCTTACAAAATAATAATAGAAATATGGATGCAACATACATAGGAAATTCCCATGAAAAAAATGCATAAATATTAACACAACACATGAATTAACAAATAATTGACACTCATCTTTGATTAAAAGAACACCAAATGCATGTAGACCTTCCACATTCCTCCTAGCCTTAGACATCACTTCACATAACTCTCAGTAGTGGGCCATCCTCGAGCTGGGACTAAACTCCACATGGGTAAGCGATTCCTAACTAGGATAATGTATCTCATACATCAAGAAACTCAGTCACATGTGCCAACTCGAACTAACAACCTACAGTCCCTCAGTCCCCACATGTCTGTCCCACCCCAATAAGTGTGCCCCTTCTCTGCTCAACAATCCCTCGAATACCTCACATTCTTTTTGAGGCTTAAACAACAGGATGGATAGGAAGTCTTAGATCCCTATAGCTGTAGTTTGGCACCTTCTAAAATTAATTTCCAACAATTCTCTCACCTGGAGAGAATTATCATGGGCCTAACAACTCACCTCTTTAATATCCTATGGGCCTGACAAACTGCTTCTTCTGTCCAACTCCAAAGTTAACCAGGGTACAGGTACCGGTGCAATAACAAAATGGTATGGGTGATAGCTAAGTGAGTGAAGGAATGATGATAGATCATAGGAAAATGAACTAAGTCCAAAATATATGTATGCATGTTCCCAACTTGACACTTGTCATGTTGAGAACTATCTTGGGCCCACTTGTCCCCATCCTTAGAAATTAATATAAAATAATTATCCATACTTTATACTTTAAGGAATATTAATACAATATTCCTTTGGGCTTAATCCTGCTAGCTTAGCCCCCTTTCCCTATCTAGTGGAGTTTACCCCCCCATACTCTTTTACATGGTTGGTTTGAAGTAGTGATGTGCTTTCAATAATATTTGCAAGTGACCACATATTACAATGATGGCTCACTAACCATTTAACATCTGGCTCTCTATCCTAATAACCACACAAACACTCTGGCCTCAAAATACATATACACAAAGGCCCTCTAGCCCCAAATTTTTTCACTTACTCCATTATATGAAAACTTAGGATGGTACATACCCTTACTTTTGTGCACAATCCTCGTACACGTACATAAGTGCGCATTACATTATAAAATGTGAACACTTTTTTTGGTATGAGATTCTTGCACAATGACTCAATGCACACAGGACTGAACAAAATACCTTGAACCATCAACTCACCAGCTTATATGTATAATTAAATTTACATTTATATGTACAATTAGGGTTCGGCCTAGGGGTATTACAAGCAGGGCCCACAAAAAGTTTGGAGTTTCATCTTCTCAGGTTATGGTTTTGGATGTTTAGGGTTTTCTCATTTATGCTTTATGTTAAAAATTCCCTGGGAGCCTCATTGTAATCGTCTTGAAAATGTGCATATCCATCACATATCTTCTCAGAGATAAGATACCACCATTCTAGCGAGTTCATTTCACTCTTTATTTTATTTTAAACTCTCTACATATTTTGGTTTTTAATAGAAATTGAGTATTACAACATCTCTCTGTTTTTGTCTTATTTTTTTGTTTCAATTTTTTCCCTCATAAATCCAGATCACCCTACTCATGGTATCTCTATAAAACAATCTCATACCATTTGGGGAGGTTGGAGGATCTAATTGAGATATTGGATCAGAGGGGAAACTGGGAGATAATGAATACCCAAAAAAGGAGTCAAGGAAAGAGCTTGATAAAGAGAAACCAAGTTCTAGTGTCATTACCCCTTCATAGTTTTTATTTAAAATGGAAGAAAAAGTGGATATCAAGCCATACTAAGGTGTGATTGATGCATTAAAGTTGAATAATTGGTTGCAAAAATTAGAGTTCTATTTCAATGTTTACAATATATATGACGAGTATAAGATTTTTTTTCTTGACTGAAATTAGATGGACATGAATTAACATTGTGGGAAATCCACACAAAGACACTTAGGATAGAGGGTGATTTTCTAGTAACTGAGTAGAAGGATTTCAAAACTCTCATTAAGTCCCAATTCTACCCTATCAGATATGTAGAGGACCAATGGATCCATTGGAATTACTTTAGGCAAAGGTAAGGGTAGAGTGTGTCTGAGTACACCACCAAATTTAGAAACATGGCTATCATGCTAGGTATGTCTCCCAAGAATCCATATAAAATCCTCAAGTATCTAGGGGGTCTACATAGTCATTTGAAAAATAAAGCGATTATTTTCAAGTCTAATATAGTTTATGAGGCCTATGTGCAAGAATAATATCTAGAAAATATAGGCCACAAGAAAGGACAACCATGTGGTTCCAAAAAAAACAAGAACCAATATAATTCTAAGGAGGGAAAGAATAAATGTAAAGGGAAATGAAAGAAGATGGCAATCAATACACATCACTGTAAGGACCCAAGTAACTACTGTAACAAGTGCAAGGTAAATGGTCACAATGAAGAAATGTGTTGGAAAATACATCTAGATTTGAACCCGAAGTATCATAAGAAGAATTCCAAGAAGAATAATCTTCTAGCCATGGTTTCAAGAAATCAATTAGAGATTAGATCATATGTGGATATGAATATTTCCTACACTTCAATAAAGAAGGAGGTCAATTTGACTAGCCTGCATCACAAGGAATAGAAGGAGATGAAAAAACACTTATATATCAAGATCCAAGTTAAGAAGACCAAGGTAGCTACTTTGTTCGATTCTAGTTCACAATTCAATCTCATAACGACCTATTTAGTTAGCAATCTTGTATTGGTAGTTCATGATGATCTAAGCCCATAACCATTGGGGTGAGTGAACAAGGATATAGAAATAAAAGGTCACAAAAAAATGTAAGATCAAATTTGTTGTAAGTGCATATTTTACTGATAAAGTGGAGTTAGATGTAGTACACTTGGATGTGCGTGGTGTAGTTTTTGGAAGCCCCTACATGTATATGAGGGATGAAATATTCATGCGAAGAGTAAACCGATATCATGTGATCAAGGATGGGAAGTCCTACATTATCAATGCACCCAAAGGTAAATTGAATATCTCACTAGTAAGTGACAACCAAACCATAAAGTTGATTAGTTTGAGTAAGAAATATGTGTTTATTTTCTTAAGAGAGAATTAGCTAGGTGATGAGTTGGTAAGGGTAAATGAATCCTTGGAGGGATGTACTAAGAAGATAAAGCAACAGTTGGAGGATATTCTATGGGAATACAAAGGGGTTTCTTAGGCACCTAAAGGGATACCACCTAAGAGGGAAGTGAATATTGAGTTATAGTTGTTTCCTAACTCCCCATTACCAAATATTGGGATGTATAGACAATCTATTCTAGAAGCAGACGAAGTGAAAAGATAATTGTAGCAGATACTGGAGAAGGGAGTAATTCAACCAAGAACCTCACCTTGTGGGTCACCTATCATCATCGTACCCAAGAAGGATGTGACTTGGTGAATGTGTATCAACTATAGAGATTTGAACAAGATTGAAATCAAGAACTAATAACCTCTTCTTAGGATCGATGATTTTTTAGACTAGTTGTAGCATACCAAGTACTTCACCAAGTTGGATCTAAAATTAGGATACCACCAGGTACATATCAAAAAAGAATACACATGGAAGACCACCTTAAAGACAATGGAATGTTTGTATGAATGGTTGGTCATGCCATTTGGTTTATTTAATGCACCAAATATTTATTTTGGGTAGTTGATAGGTTCAACAAGATGTACATGCTTGTGGCTTGTAAAAATACCATCAAAGGAAAACAATAAACAAACATGTTATTTTAATAGGTTTGGGTGCACTTTGGGATACCAAGGAGCATCATCTCAGACATGGATACCATATTTCTTAATGCCTTTTGTACCACACTTTGGGAGAGTATGGACACTAAGTTAAAGAGATCTACATTCCACCCATATAAAAATGGGAATATATAAGTAGTCAACAAGATATTGGTACAAATTTTGAGGGGTTAAAATCAAAAGCATCGAAAGAATTGGGATGAAAATATGATCTACATTCAACACCCTTATGATAGAATAGTCTATACTTCTACTAATAATTCCCCTTTTGAAAATTGCTTTGAATATTTTCCACCTTAGCTCTTGGAAGTTTTTTATGGATAGAAAGGAGTGAGGGAACACACCATAGGAGAAAAATTAAAAGCAGAGAAATTTGTTTAAAATATTATGCAGATCCATTTTCAAGTACAAGAGATGTTGTAGAAGTCATAGGAAAAGTATTAGGCTAGACATAATGAACACAAAACTGAGAAGTCATTCAAAGTGGGAGATAGAGTTTGATTACAGTTGAATAAGGAAACAAATATAGGGTCCTAGTAAGAATATCAAGGCTCTGTGTTATGTCCCTTTTGAGGTATTATAAATTATGGGAGATAATGCATACAAACTCAATATACCCCCATACATGCACATTTAATCATTAGTGAATGTGGACAATTTGAAACTCTATGAGCCTTCCATGTTGGATCAAGAAACGAAGGAGCAATTCCTACCTAACATAGAGGAATTAGCACCAAATTATAAAGAAGAGCTAGCATAAGATACAATTTTGTAGAAGAATTATAGAACTAAAATATAGGATCAACATGACCTTTGATAGATAGGGTTGAAAGGACAACTTCCAAGAAAAGAAAAATGATACTCCAAAGAGAAGATAGATGAAAAGTTTCATCATGTAATTTAGTAAATATTTTGGGGGAAAAAATCCTCCTTAAATGGGGAGGTATGATCCATATTGGATCATTATATAATTTTTCATCTATCTCGATACTTTCTAGGTGAAAATAAATTGGAGCAATCTACTTGCAGGGCCATTTTAGTGTTAGGTATTGGTTTGGAAAATTGGGGTCACAAACCATATGAAATATTATGTAGTCATTTTGAGGAATCAAATGAAATTTGTTTGGTTCAAAATGTTATTTGGCAGAATATTCCACATTATAAACACTGATACCTTTCCAATGGTGCAAGAATCACCTCAATCAGAGTTTGTATGTGAAAGTTATGCCTCCTGCAAGTTGACTTACAATGTTGATCACCATGGTATGAGTGGATTCCACATCAGACCCCATTACTCAAATGTATGGGGCTAGAAATGTGTGGATTTTCAAGAAGATTCTATAATACCTAAACCTCATCACTAACTAAGCATTAAAGAAGTAAAAAACGTAACCCTAGATGACTATCAGGCTATCTTAAATACCAGGTTGCTAGGAGGAGAAGCAGTTCCATTATTTAATATTGTACTTGTTCCACATCTAAGAAAAAAATATAGGAGTGGTATTTTGAGAGAATAATAGAGCATGAAGATTATGTAGTATCCTTTCAGGCCATAGTGTCATAGGAAATTGCATAGTGAGTGTCTATTCCTTTGTATTTTCATTTTGATGAACAAAGCAAAGAGAGCAGAGCATAGGCCTAAACTTTAAACTGAGTTTTCTCCCATATTGGGTTTCCTAGGGTAATTCTTTTGTTTATTTGTGTGGATGGTATTATTTCATTTTGCTAATAATATATTTTCATATTTCAGCTGTTTTCTACAAAACTGGTATCTAAGGGAATAAACCTGCATAATAAATATTTCAGCATATTATAAGATATGTTGTGACAAACTTTTCTAGTGGAATATCCACAACAATTTATAGATCATATTGGAATAAGAGAATATTCCTTTGGGGTATTTGTGGAAAGTTCCAGGATCTAGGAATTGTATTAAGAAGAAATTTCTAGAAACCTAGCCATGGAATATGAGTCTATTCAAAACAACCCTCGATATCTAATAGAAGGGAGATGTGAGGTTTTGATAGTGAACCTAGCTAGTAGAAAATGAACACACAAAGCTTGTGAGAGAGAAGAGAAGAGAGTAGAATAAAATAATTTCATTAAATATTGAGTAAAATAGTAAAATACACATGATATAATATACGTGGCTAAGTGAAGTCACCATATTAGTGATCTAGACAATCATTGACAGAAACCAAAGTAATATGCCACCTAGTCCTAGTTAATGGTCCATGCAATCATCTGTTAATTGAGTCACACATGTGGAAGTGAGAGAAACACATGAAATCAAAAGATATGCACCCTCTTGGATACATACATGAGATATGTGTAATCATGGTGAGGAAACCAAGGTGAACATGCAACTGTTGGTGAAAAAGTTGAGGTTGTCATGCATGAGTGACTTCCACTAGTCTAACTGACTCTGAATTGAAGAGGGAAGGCTTACTATTTTGTAGGATGTTCCATAATTTGTAGTGGAATATTCTAAAGAGAAAATATTCTCATCTATGGAAGCACCCTCAATATTGGACTATCAACCTTAGGAAAATAATTACCTACGTGAGTGTGTAATATCTCCACACCCCCCCCCCAAAAAAAAAAGCACTACTAAGGTGTACATGATGAATGGGTATCAAAAACCAAGGCCATGTTAGGTACCCATTGTACTATTCATCTAAGAGTGAAATAATGAAAAGATGTAGGAAAGAGGGAAAACCTCACGGGAAACCCCCCCTCAAAGTACAATGCATAAAAAATGAGTAAGGAACAAAAGCAGATGCTAAGAAACTGTTTCCTTCACTCTAATATGATCACGTAGGAAGTGGAACTTCTTCTTATCAAATATCTTGGTGAAGATGTCTGAAATCTATTTGGTGGATGCATAGTACTGAAAATCTATGATCATGTCATGTACCAACTCTATAATGTAATTCATATGGATATCGATGTGTTTGGTCCATTTTCGTTGCACTGGGTCTCTATAGAACTTGAGAGTACTCTGATTATCCCACCAAATGAAAATTAGATGGTGAAACTGGATGTCGAGCTCAGTGAGGAAGTTTTGAAGACAAAGTTTCTAATTAGTGACATTGACCGCTTTTCTGTACTTGGCCTTTGTTGACAATAGAGAAATAGTAGAGTGTTTGTTTCTTGACCAACATATGGGATTGAAACCAAAACTAGGCACATAGCCAAAAGTGGACTTGCGATATGTGTTATCACCATCCCTATCATAATTAGTTAATCCCATGAGATATAATGAAAAAACTACTACATAGTGGATCCCATAACATGTGGTGCCATGAACATATCTAAGGATGTTCTTGGAAACCTTCTAGTGTAGCTCATGTGACTCCTACATGTACCTGGAAACTGCCCCTACTTCATATGAGATATCCTGTCAGGTGTGGGTGAGATAAAGAATGTTACCCACAAGCTGGTGATACAAGGTGTTATCCAACACTAGTGTATCCCTTCCATCCTCAATATGTACCCTAGATAGAAAGGGTGTGGATGCTAACTTGCAGTCCATCATGTGGAATCTAGCCAAGATATCTCGAGAATACTTATTCTAAGATAACTTGATGAATAAATCATCCTGATTAATCTAGAGACCAAGGAAAAATGTGCACTGGAACCATGTCCATCATAGAGAACCTGTCGTGCAGAAGCTCTTTGACCACAACAATTTTTTAGGACAAAATTCCTATGATCAGGAGGTCATCAAAATAGAGAAATAGGATCAATAAGGAGTCTAAGTCCCTCAACATGTAGACATTCAGATCTGATTTGCATATTACAAAGTCCTAAGAGAGAAAGTAGACATTCATATTCACATACCATGCTCTAGGTTCCTACATGAGATGATAGAGAAACTTATTCAGTTGGAATACTATGGAAGCATTCTGAATGAACCCATGTGGCTGCTCCATGTAAATATCCTTTGAGAGATCCCCATGAAGAGAATAATTCTTCACGTCCATTTGGTAAAATTCCTACCCCCCGGTTTCTACAATGGCAAGGGCCAATCAGACAAAGTCCATCTTTTCTACTGGAGAAAAGGACTCATCATAGTCTATCCCATGGATATGTTGAAAACCTTTGGAAACTATTATTTCCTTATACTTTCTCACATGTTCATCTTCTACCTTCTTGGTCCTATAGAACCATATGCATCTGACAAGCTTCCTTTCATAAGGAAGTGGAACTAGATACCGAGTTTGTTTCTTGATGACATATTTGTACTCTTCCTGCATAATGACTTCCTAGAAGGGATTCCCTATAACCTTTGCATAGGTCTATAGGTCTGAAGCTAGAACCATATAGCAATGTATGGGAATCACCAATTTGTTACTTGTGAGTGCATGATGAGTGTTGTCACTGAAAAGTTGTCCGCAACATTACACAAAAATGGTTAAAGAAACACATCAATGCCAACAACAGTTAGTCCACCTACAACACCAAAATGCATTCAAAAGGAAAAAAACTATACAATTGGGTCAAAAATTCAAATGCGCAGATTCACCAAAGGAAGTGCATGCATAGTGTGAAGTATGCGCAGGCCAAAATAACCCTCAACATGCAAAATGCATGACTGTGTACGAGAAAAGCCACACACTTCTATGAACGACATATTTATGGATATTTTCGGCTCCTCAACCACTTTAGGTTCGACCCCCAACACGATTTCACACTCACATCTAAGCGAAATATAGCTTGGGGGTTGGTCAAGGGATAGAGGGTGCCCTAAAAGGCCCCTCGTTCATAGTATGAATCAATTACATTTTTCCATGTATGAATGCTATAAATAAGATCCATGGGTGTGCTAAGAAACCAATATTTTCATAGTATTATTATGCTGAAAGAATTCTTCCTTGGGAATCCTCTTTTCTCTTGGAAGCCTTCAAGCACTATTGTAATAGGCCATTCCACTCACCTCTTGAGGGAATATGCATTGTTTTTCTTCACCATTTTCCATTTATTCCATTGTATGAAGAGATCTCAATTAGGGAACTTAAGAGCCCTCCCAAGGAGGAAGAGGGGACTCATAAGTCCTTATTTTTCTCTATGGTGTTTTTCCTACTAATCTATTGATCCATTGGTAGCATTATGTTGGTCATTGTTTGATTTTCATGGTTCTAAGTTCCTCACGCTTTCTAACATTTATTTCTTATTTGTTTTGGTTTATTTATTTGTTTTCATATGTGTTTGGCTTATCTAACCCACTCACAAAGCTTATGTCTTGTTTAGCAGGCTCATCTAGACATGCAATTTTTGTTGTTTTTCTCACCCAAGTGACAAAACCAACACAACAAAGTGGCAACCATACTGGGGATCGATATCAAATTCCTCCATATTTTAGCTTAGAGAGAACTTCATTTTGATTGTTTTGTCTTGCAAGTACCAAAATCGGCCTAGCCTAACCTGCCAAAGTCAAAATTTAGAGCCGAGGAAGGAGTATTTCACTTGGAAATTTCTCCCCCGACGCGTGACAGGAAGTTCACGGATGTTCCTACCCACATACATGCACTTTGCGCATTGTGCATGAAACAAGCTTCATTACACTGTGCATTATGTGCCCTCTGTGCATCTGTCAGAATTGTAACCCACACATATGTCCAATTTTTCAAATTGTAAGGGTTTTTCTGAATGGTTTGAAGGCTCGTAGTATTCATATTTTTATTTTCATGCACTTTGTAAGGAAACTACACTCCACTTAGAGTCCTTTCCCATATGAAAGGTTAGATAACATAGGCACTTAGGGGGTAAAAAGAACCAATATCCTCCTCTTTTCCTTTGTTTCCACATGGATGGATTATTTTTCTTGTAAAATTTTAAGTTGAGGTTATTCATTTCATACATAAATCACTTAAATTGGGACTAGAAGTTAACTTTGACCTTCAAGTATGCTCTTCCCTCACAACCTAGTGTGATCTTGGGAATCATAAAGGTGGTTAAAGGGACATTTCATCTACCTTAACAAAAATATTGAGGACATGACAAAGCCCCCCTAGGGTTCCTCTCAGTTTTTTGAAATCATCTTAAAGTTTTGTAAGGGTCCTTACATGCCCATGTGTTGCAAACTTAGGATAGTTTCTTAAAAATTCTTTCTTAGTTTAGATCACTCTATAGGGAAGTTTAAACATCAAAGTAACGGGCCCATACATGCCCACATGTTTGCAATCTAGAACAATTTTCAAGAGATTTCTTAGTGTAAACAACATTTAGGGAGTTTAAAGGATTTATAAAGGACCCATATGTCAACATTGTTATTTCTTTAGGGCTTTAAATATTCCACAAGTTTGTACCAAAGAAACATAGTAATATAGGTAAATAAGATTTGTAAGGACCACATGAAGTCCACATGTTGCAATCTCACACTTAACTTATTAAAATCTTGGCACACTTGTTCACTTGCTTGCATGCAAAGCCACTCCTCTCACACATAATTTCTATCTTGAAATAATGGAGGTTGAAGTAGGTTTTCTCCAAAGGAATTACGAAATATCCGACTACTTCTTTGGAAATTATCCACATCCATTTAATTCAAACGAGATTGGTCCACACCCACAATCTCTCAGCCCACCACATCTAAAAGTTTCTAACCAACACACTACATTTTCCTCCACAGGAGGTGCCAAAATAATGTTTTAGTCTAGGTAGGATCTCGGGGGTATGCATCCAAATAACCCCCCATTATCTGCTTCTCACATTTTCAAATAATAGAAGTTGAGAAATAAGGAACTTTCAAATCCTCCAAGTTAAATGTTCCTACACCATAAGGCAAGGAGATAATTGTGAAGGGTCGAAGGCCGAGGTCCGATTGTTCACCGCATCCCTCCTTGAGTCACCCAACTCTTGGAAGGGCATCCAGTCCATGACCCATTTCTGAGGTCAAAAATCTAAATGTCGCACTTTGATCGAGGTACCTAGTGGAAAAAACTTATTATATCTACCCAGGTGGCGATTGTGAGCTACAATCGCACCTTGATCATATTTTTTATGGCTATTGGGAAATTCTGCTAGCTCTTTCAAGATATGCACCCTCTACCCCTCATTATAAATGATTACTTCAACCTTCACTAGTTCCTCTTCGAGTGGCTTCAGACCCCACTGTTGAGTGATATTGGAAGGCCCAATGTTGATTGAGAGGAAGGATGATACATCTTTTAGAACACGAGCATTTTTTTTGATTGTTCCCTCATGCAGAAAAAATCCACTTATCCACATGCTTGATTATTTTACAATTGATTTATGTATGATGCTCATTTGATTACATGCAATTGTGAGTTATATTATCTTGTGAAGGTTCAAAATTATACAAAAGTTCTTGCTAATTTATTTCTCTCTTGACACCATTTTCACACATTCACTTTGCTAGTCGTAGACCATAGGGGACCCACAAAATCTTCATTGTTCCACACGCTTGAAGAATCTCCCTCCTGTTCTAGGAGGAGTCCCTAGTCTTGCTAACTCATTGGCTCAACCATCTCAAACCCCTGTGAGTGATACTATTTTGGGATCATATTTTATTGGTTCCACTTTGCTTGGGTCCAATTCCCAAGGCCATCCATCCACTATTTCTCCTTCACAAGGAGACGAGGGTCAAACTTCTTCTCAAGGGAGAAGTACAACCCCACCAAATCTCTCGCAAGGAATGGGTCCACTACCTTCTCACACAATGGATGGAACTAATCCTCCGCCAAATCTCCCTATGCCATAATTGGCATCACTCAACATTCTTGATTTGACCAAACTCACAAATTCTCCCATTTTACATGACCCCACATGGACCAATATGCCTACCAAACTACCTTTAGATATCCCAAAATTTGAAGGAAAACCGGGGGAAGGTCCTGCCAACCATGTTATGAAATTCCACTTTTGATGTTGTTCAAAGAACATCATGGATTATTCCATCCACTTGAGGTTATTTCAAATAACTCTCATGGGTCCATCAACCAAATGGTATGTGGATGAAAAATCAGGGTCCTATGTGACCTTTGAATCATTGGCCAAGGCCTTTTTGTCCTTTTTCCAACTACTAGTTCATCACGATAATGGCTTGGAACTTCTCTTAGAGTTCAAACAAACCAATTCTATCCATATATATGACCACATCCATGAATGGCGTCAACGACGTAGCTTGTGTAAAGTGGAAACCACCAAACAACAATGTCTCAATTGGTTTCTCAAATCACTTGTCTATTGCCAAGGATGTAGCATCCACTTTTCCTCAGTTAGAAGAGGATGCCATCAACAAGGCTCAACAGTTTGACCTCATCTATGCTTAGTTAGGTTACTTATACACAGTATTTCTTGATGCACCTAGACCCATACCATTTGGCTAGGACAAACCTGGGATGTCACACGCTGCAGATGGGTTGATTGGTTCTATGAACCATATCAACCCTTACGAGCACCCGTCACCTGCTTATGGTGCACATCAATATCCACAACCATATGGAGAACATTGTATTACCCTCCTCCCACTCACCAACAGCCATATCCTGTTTCTCCCCCTCCACCATTGGGTGGACCCTCACCGATACCCATGATGCATCTGACCTCTCAACCAAGAACAAGTTCACCTTCTACCTCCACATACAACCTTAGCACTAGCGGAAGTGCCTCAACTTCCTACATGCCATATGGATCATCTCCACAAAACAATCCATATTTTCCATTCCCTAGTCCTCCACAATTGGTTGATCCTTCACCAGGACAACCATAGGCTGATGTTAACTTTGTTCAACCCTCTCCCATTCAACAACTTCAAAATTTTGAACAATTTAATATGGAAAATACGATGCATCTGCCAAATAATGCAAGAATAAAGGGAAAAACCGAAACAATAACAACCTAGGACCAAGAGGAAATAACCCCCAACAAAACCCTCCCCCTGGGGGAAACCAGAATCAAGGAAAACAAAACCCCCAAGGGGGCAACAATAACAATCAACCTCGACAAGAGAGGAAAAATAACCTTCAGATGAACTTCCCTTGCACTCTATGTGGTGAGTATGGACATTATACTCATCATTGCCCCCAAATTTCTGACTTCAAATGGATGAAAGATCCCATGAATGCGCAACATAATCCAATGCCTCCTTCCCCTCAGTAGGCCCCTCAACAGTACTTGCAACAACCACCCTCGACCATTTTGCAAAACCCCATTCCACACCAAGGTTTGATGAATACGCAATAGGAGGTACACCCTGCCCCACCCCAAATGGGGTAGTATCAAAACCCAAGTCCCAATCAACCTAAAAATCCATTCGATCGCAATATCCTCCTTACCAGTGAAGAAGAGATTCTTCTGCAAACACGCAGTCGAAAATACGGTGTTCCCCATGAATCTACCCCCACCACTTCATAAGCGGCTCCATATACAATCGAAAAACCATTGATGATTCCATGCCCTAACACTGAACCAAACCCTCGTATACCTTGTATGTCGTTACGATGGAACGTACATAACCCTCATGCTAGTTGGGAATCCTATAACTATAGTCTGGTCAATGACTTAGCATAGTATCCTGCAACCATATCTATATTGGAGGTCCTCCAAACTTGTCCAAATCAGTTGAAATCCTTTCTTTCTACCTTGGGGGAAGCCAACCTAGTAGATACTAGAATCATCACGTTTGATCTAGATAGCGGAGAACCACGCCTCCCCGCCCTGGTATCTTTTAAGATACCAGTCAAGATTCGAAACATCACAGTTCATCGGTGTATCATCGATGAAGGTGCATTCACATGCATCATGTAAAAAGTAGTATGTAAAAATCTTGGCTCACCTAAGCTAGTACCATCTTCCATCACCTTGATAGCTTACGACGATCGACCATCATCCCCTGAGGGGATCTTTCAAAATGTCCCTGTAGAACTTGGGGGAAAACCATCCTCATTGACATTTAAGTTATCGATGCCCCACTTGATTACAACATCTTGCTTGGACGTAGCTACATGTATGCTATGAAGTTGGTAGCCTCTTCTATGTTTTGATCGATGATGTTCCCCCACAATGGGAAAATCATCACCATCGACCAACTTACACATTATGAGCCTAACCATTCTGACAACATTGATAAGATTCTCCCCCTTGTCTGCACTAGCTCCGATGCGTTTTTAGTCATTGACATGGATCCTAGAATTTTCAAAGACCCATCCTTGCTGGGGGCATATAATGGAGCACCACCTCTCCTACATCCTTCAACGCAAGTGTGTGTAGTATCTTCTAATGGAACATATATCAGAGACACTACTCCTCCCACTGAGGCCCCTCTCCACATCGAAGTTCCACCACTTGGAGAACTATTACCGCAGAAATCCATGAGAACCCCACTACACCACGTATCCCAGATTCCCCCCCCCTTCAGGGGAAAATCTCGGTTTGAGAGATAGTCCCCCAAGCTATTACCCAAATTCCATTTTTCTACCCCCCACCTAGAGTCTAATAATTCCAGGTAGCTACGACCCTTACCCTTCCTAACATGGTGCTTTCCATCCCTATATGGTATCTTCATCCACCCATGATGGTTCCTCAACCATCTCTCCCTCCTTAGACAAAGGGAATACTAATGCAGATCCTAGTACAGGCTTCTGCCACACCACCCTCAACCCCAAATGTTGGCACCACTTCCACTGTTGTAGGTAGGTGAAAGAAGAAAGAGCCCACAACTCCACTTCCTCTCCAAGTTCAACCTCCTTGCACACTAGGCAAAAGAGATATACACCCCACTAATATATGTCCTACTCTTCCTGAGTTATGCAATCTGATCTAGCTCCCTAGACTAACCACATTGCTTGCCACTCCACCAAGTACATCCACTGCTACTATGAATTCCTACACCACAAGAAATAAAGGGTTGCGAACCAAATTCGCTTATGCCATCTATTCAAAATATGGCCACTACACTCATCATTTCCCAACCCTACCTCAGATTTGCCAGATGTTAGCCGCAGTATGCCAAACACCTCAGCCAGATCCCTCTCGCAACTCCCTACTGTGACTCACATTACTTATATTCAATATCTTTCGTCATCAGTCCCCAAGCGAACATGGTACCCTCCACAATATCAAAACTTTCAATTTATGTCTAGCGGTCCCTTGCACCATGTACACGATATCCCATCTACGTCCTCACCACTTGAGGAAAATAACGCTTACCCATTGACCATTCCCTTGGTCACCTCCCAAGATCCACTGTATTCTCACATTTTTCACTACGATGAAGATATCCTGGAGGAACTCACTACCCCCAATTGCCCATGGAATGCGCTCCATCATAGAGCACTTTTTCTTTCACGGGAGGCCTTTCACCCTCCTATCTAAGCCTCCGTTTGTGTAATCGAAACCAAGGATTTTATTCCTTCGGGGCATATAGACTGGTTCAACAAGCCTATCCCTACCCTATATGATTTTGAAGAAGGCAACATGGCCAACATATCCCCCACCATCAAAATTGACATTTCCATTAAACCGAGAATCATAGAAGAAATCACCATTGGGGCCGCATGATCCCCTGAAGAATTTAGTGATTACAAAGCTCTCTTTCAGGAATACCAGGATATTTTTTCCTGGTCATATAAGTAGATTCCTGACCTTGATCCTTCTATCATCAAACATCAAATCGACACATGGCGAGATGTCGCCCTAGTTCATCAAAAACAATGCCCCCATCACCTATCCAAAGTTGCAGCTATCAAAGATTAAATTGACAAGTTACGTGCTACCGGGTTCATCTACCCCATTGCGTACACTTCATGGGTCTCCAACCCCGTCCCCGTTAACAAGAAATAGGGAACTATTCATGTTTGCACAGACTTTCATGATCTCAACCACGCTTCTCCCAAAGACAACTTCCCAACCACTTTCATCGGCCAAATCATCAATGACTGTGTCGACCACGAGGCAATGTCCTTTATGGATGGGTTCTCCATCTACAATCAAATCCAAATCCATCCAACAGATTAGTATAAAAATTCTTTTACTACCCCTTGGGGTACCTTTGCTTATCGCATCATGCCGTTTGGACTCAAGAACGCAGGTGCTACATTCCAACGAGCCATGACCTATGTTTTCCAGGATATTTATCGTATCATCCTTGCTTATTTGGATGACCTCACTGCTCAATCCAAAAAGTGAACTCAACATTTAGATGATGTACACATCATTTTCCAACAATGTCACCAGTATAATATCTACTTGAACCCCCTCAAGTGCATATTTTGCATCATGAATGGATGCCTCCTTGGGTTCATTGTCTCCCAACACGGCATCACGATGGACCCCTTCAAGGTCCAATCTATCACAAAAATCACCCCACCTAGGAATTTACAGCAACTGCAAAGCCTACAAGGAAAAACCAACTTTCTACGTCACTTTGTCCTTGACTACTCCACTCGCACACATATTTTTCTCTGATTACTGTGACATGATATCTCAATTCGATGGGATGAACATACTCAAACAACTTTTGATGATTTTAAAGATGCCTTATCCAATTCCCCTTTGATTATTCCCCTAGACTATGATTGCGATTACATCCTCTACTTGTCAGCCTTAGGCGTCTTAGTAGCAGGAGCCCTTGTCCAATTAGGGGATGTTGGGTGTGAACATGTCATTTACTACATTAGTAAAAACCTTTCATGGCCATCCTTGAAGTATAATCATGATGAGAAACTCGCCTTAGCAGTTGTCTTCGCAGTCCAAAAATTACGCCATTGCATTCTGCTTTGAACTACGAAGGTCATCATAGATTCCAACCCCATGTAGTACTTTTTCAGTCGACAATAGATTAATGGAAAATTTTCCCGATGGATCGTCATCCTCTAGGAATATGATCTAGATTTACCTACTCCCAAAAGAAAGAAAGATATAGTCTTAGCCGAACTCATTACGACTTTTCCCTCAGACGCTAAAGCTTCCCCCATCAATGAGGATTTCCTTGATGAACACCTCTTCTTTTTCCCCTTTGATGACCCCTCATATGACGACCTCCTCATCTACCTTCGCAAACAAAAGTTTGGTTCTCATCTCTCTTGAGATGATCATCAATGCATTTTCCATGAGGCCCCTCGATACCTTCTCATTGGATACATCCTCTATCACTGCGGGGTCGACACTATTCTTTGCCGATGTCTGACCATCGATGAAGCTGATAGAGTCTTGAAGGATTTCCACATTGACTCTTGCGGTGGTCACCTATCGAGTATGTCCACCACAAAAAAAATCATTCGAGCATGGTAATTATGGCCCACGTTGTTTCATGATTGCATCCACGTTATCAAGCGATGCTAAAAATTCCATATTTATGCAAACAAAGCACGAGTGCCATTAGCTCTTCTACATCCAATCATCATAGCTAACCCCTTCTATAAATGGGGCATAGACTTCATGACTTTCCTTCCTCCATCCAGTAATGGAAAAAAGTACATTGTCAGGACAATAGATTAATTTACCAAATGGTTCGAAGCCATGCCCACATTTAACAACACCGCTGACACAGCAATGCGTTTTTTCTTCAACCACATTATTACTCGATTCAGAGTCCCACTACAGTTAATGTCCGATCATGGTAAAAACTTTGATAACTATATCTTTGCAGAACTCTCCTCAAAGTTAGGCTTCTCCCATGAGTTTGCCTCCCCATATTACCCTCAGTCCAATAGACAGGTCAAGGACATCAACAAAGTCCTCGAAACCATGGTACAACTTACCGTCAACAAACATAAGACCAAATGGCATCATATGTAGTTTTCTGCATTATGGGCTTATTGTACGACAATCAAAACAACCACTGGTTTTACATCGTTCCACCCTCCCCATCGAGTGATAAATCCCCACGTTACGCACTGCTATCGAGATATTACCTGAAACTGATCCAATGGATAAGCGCCTATTGACCTTAGAGTCACTTGATGAAGATCTTCGATCTTCATTAAAAAACAATGAGGTAGCTAAAAAACGGTCCAAAGCCACCTTCGACCACCATGTCAACCTTCTCTCATTTAACAAAGGTGATCTTGTGTTAGCATATGAGATCGCCCACGATACTCTCGGCCATGGGAAATTCGAGTCATAATGGAATGGAACCTACATCATCTGACACTTCCTCACTAAAGGTGCATACATCCTTGCCTCTCGAGAAGGCTACCCTATCGAAGAAACCATCAACGAGTTGTATTTAAAGAAGTTTTTCTCTTAAGCATAGCCCCCCTACCTTATGTTTTTATTTGTACACATTTGTAGAGTTTTTATTCTTCTTTTCCACCACCACTCCTCATGTCTAATCTATCATTTTGTTTATTGATAGATACATCATCCATCATCCTACCACATCAGTTACGCTAATGGTGCCAGCCACTAGACCCAGAATCTTGCTTCGACCGTTTGGGCCCTCTATACTCCCTCACATGTCCTGATCCACTCCAGTGGCATATGTTTGGGCTTGGCCACCAACAACCAAGTTGAATAAAATGTCGTCATTGGTCATCTCATCGAGGCCAGTCACCGCCACATTCATCACCTTAGTGTTCTACTAGATTCCTAGCTTGTCGTCTTGCATCTCAACAATGTATATCATGTTCATGATCCTTACCTCTTTCGCAAATACCTGCAAGTTAGACTCCTATCTCACAACTTTGATTCAATCACATTTACACATATTCCAAGACAACTTAATCAAGTAGCATATCAGATGGCTAACCTAGTATTAGATTGGAATTTTTCACATTAAACATCATTTTATACATAAGCATCATACATTTGTCACAACACATTGAACATACATCATAACATAAAAACATAACACTGAAAGACATTCATGATCCAAAATATATCCATATATATATATATATATATATATATATATATCATCAAAAGGTCCTCTGTGTTTACAAAAAATACATATACAAATTGCCCGTAGGCTAGTGAATCCCCCCACCCCTATGAGTACAAAAATGGGTATCAAATACCCTATAAAAAAATGGGCTCCCAAGCCCATACATACAACAACCGACACTCAAGGTGCCCCCAAAGTTCCCCCCCTAGGTCCTCTATTAGTTGGAGGTGCCTCACTAGCTGGGGGCCCTCTAGGTCCAGGGGGAAGCTGACCAATCATCGTTTCCCCCGCTACTGCTTCTCGATGGATCAAGGTCCGCCACTCTACCAATATGCCCACGCACTTGTCTAGGACCTCCTCATCTTGGACATGGGCCCACATGACCTCAAGAACGCCCTGTAAAACCCACTCGAAGCATCGACATAACTCCTCCAACATCACTTCGGACTCTGCCTGTGACTCTCTCGCTAGTCCAACAACAATGTCATCTCGTCGCCGCCTATGTCCCACCCTCGACTCTATAGGCATTGGTCACACTGGCCCTCGACGAGTCATCTCCCCAACCACCTCCGTCTCTCGACCTTGTGGTCCCACATTTGCAAAACAACACTAGAGATAATTTCAACATCCATATATAAATATATAATCATTGCTATCTATCGAAATAAAAAAAAACATTAAACCATAATAAAAAAACATACCTCGTTGATCTCAGTCCTCCCTAGGAGGTAGCATCATGTCTGGGTCATGACAGTAGTCCATACCCATGTATGGATACCTCAGAATCACCTATGGTATCTGTCACCACAATCTATATACTGTGGCCGTGAAATAATGGCCACCCTCCCTGCCTCCATGTCGGGCCAACACATGGGCCGACTACATCAGTTATGACTCTCATTGCCCTGTGGGTTCAAGAAAAATCCTTGGGTGCAACTGAGGCATCCTCTTAAGAAACTAGGCCACCAGAATGGACCCGAAAGTGAAGTCACCGAAGTCGGCTCACCGACACCAGTTCACCTATCCCATCACCTTGGTGTGAAGAAGCACACCCCATGAAAACAGATCCCCATCTAGGACCCGCTCCACTATCCTCATCTGACCACCAGTGATCCGTTGAGTCCTCAAGGATCTGTAGATCCTCACCACCATAGCGAAGATGCACGCCATCAAGAGGTTTTCAATAGCCTCAATCCGAATGATTGACCCTGACATAGGGTTCGACGCAGTACAAGGCGAGCTGCCAAGTCACCCATTCAATCCTCCCCTAATAGTTGGGGATCGATAGGAAGGGCCATCCCACAGAATGGGAGCCTCGTCAGGAAATACACATACTCAGTGGACAAGAATATCATCTGCTGACCTTTAACAAGGAAGCACTACAGATCAGTGCTCCACATCTCGATCAGATACTGAAGCAGGTACTCCTGCGACCGTATCTCAGGGTAGTCAAATAACTTGAGCAACCTGTAGGATGTCAAGTATCTTCGAACACCTGACTGCACTCTCACCACCTCTCGTAGATGGTCCCAGACGCGCTCTCTCTAGTGCACTAACATCATGCTATAGGAGTCTGTTGATCACTTTCATCCAAACATAAACACTTGATCAACCTCATCATCCAGAAAAAAGAATCAAAATATCAAAAATTACAACCCCTTAGCCTTTCCCAAAGTGCATGGATTTCACCCAGATAGATGCACACATGTGCGTCCCTGTTATTTTCACAAGTGCAAACTAATGCATAGCTATCTGAAAAACAACCATGCATGAGTGCACGACTATCAGTCAGACTGGCACGCCTAGCTGCCCATCCCTCGTGCTCACATGCATGGCTGTGTCAAACACATACACAAATCATGTGTAGTAAAATGAATTATACCCGTGCACATGTGTGTAGGTGTTCCTCCTTTTCCCGCGCACTGGTGGGCACATACCCAAAAAACCCTTGTACGGCCCTCCGTACAACCCCTACCTACATTCTAGGAAATTCACAATATACATGAGGATAGGTCCACTAACCTGTATCTTTCCACTCCCGAATCGATAGCCTCATGCTCCTACAATCTCCAAATATATTCACATCTATCTTGCCAGTTCACCAATAGTGACAGGTACAAATGAGGTGGCATTGTGGGCACACTAGCCATATATAGTCCCTTTTTACCAACTTCCATACTATGTTACAGGAGCCCAGAGCCTCTATTTTCCAATCTGTTCTTAGCTACGAGATCCTGGTCCCACCATCTACACATTCATATTTCCCAGGCCATCATCTACACTTGGCCCCGACAAAGCATTTTTCTCATGTCACGTTCAGGTACACATGCTCATGTTCAATTTTATTTAATAGTGTTATATGTTCTTTATCATCAGCTATTTTTCATGTCGGGTATTTGGTTTTCATGTGTGAAGGTACTTGTTCTGAAATATTACAACCCCTTTGGGTATAGGTTTGACATTGGCATGTAATTATTCCCTCTATAATTGAATTTCATATCCCAATCATCCCTCTGACATGTACCTTTAGGGTCCTTACATCTGCTTCTACAATACCTTTACCTCTTTTGCATTTGGGCACTGTCACCCGGTAGCACTCTCCCCCACATGAGTTTTTCCATTCATAGTTCCCCTTGGAAACTTGAAAATCATGCTGATTTCACCCCCAAGGGATGGGAGTATCGATAGTCTTATGCACTTCCGAGAATCAACCCCATAATTATTCTCATCATATTGATAACTTCCCCAATGGACTCCCAGGTCATATCATCTTAGTTCTGTTGAATGCACCTCTGCACTTTCATTATCTTTTCATCTAATCCACCATCAGTTTGCCTATCTGCATATTGTTATCCACCCATTTACCTAATATAGAAACCCACCCATGGGGCCCCCACCCTCAACCAATTTTTATTTCTCCAACTTGCACCCTAATAGGCCAAGCCATATTTCACTGGGGCACCCGTTTCTGTATCTGTATTCTTAATCCAAATTATTCTTTATTTCTTTGGTAATTGTAAAAATTCTTTGGTTCCATCATATACTTAGATTTTTCATCGTCATCCTTGATGGCCTTCTTTTCCTGGAAAATCAACCCATGTCTCCCTTGGTTGGGGAATCCACTCTCTTTTCCTACCAACATCATTCACGAACCCTGAGTATCCCAATTCCATATACCCATGATATCTAAGTTTGTTAACTTTGTTATCCTATGGCACAGTTTAAACCCATATCTAGTCGTCCCTATGACACTAGATCAAGTTTTACAGTTGCTGCCACTCATCCTTCAAAATTCCCCAACCAAGGTTAGTATTAAGTCTCCCAGAATCTTGACTTCGTTTATGTTAACCGTCAGTACCTGATATCATCTCAGTGGCTTTCATAAATCCTTTTTCTTCTTTGAGTCGTGTCTCCCTTTCTATCGACATCAACATAGTTTCCAGAAGGGAGGCAATATCTTGACTCTCATTACCTTTACAATGAGAAGTCTCAGATGGAACAAAGAGAATCATCATTGCTCTCTGATTTCGTTGAACCCCATAACATTC
>ML827871.1:25173-38102 GCA_009831015.1 Picea engelmannii
TGTTTTCATATGTGTTTGGCTTATCTAACCCACTCACAAAACTTATGTCTTGTCTAGCAGGCTCATCTAGACATGCAAGTGTTGTTGTTTTGATCACCCAAGTGACAAAACCAACACAACAATGAGGATCCTTAAACTAAGACCTCATCCTCCTCTAATATGTTGGATCCCCCATAATATCTCTTGGTTTTTGTAGGCTGGTTTGTTCCCACTTTGGCATTTTTGGTGGCTCAACATATGCATGCTCATCATCTTTTGAATGATATTTGGATCTTATATCTAAACCATGATTTGAGTGAGTGGACTCATCATCACTGATATTTGGCACAGGAAGTGGTATCAAGGTATCTGTATGTGGCTCCAATGGTGCGTGCAAGGGAGTCTCCTCAAGATGAACATCGTGCAAAGTGATGATCTTGTCCGTAGAGGGATCAAGTAAATTGTAACCCTTCAAACCATATGGATATCCCACAAAAATGCATGTGGTACTCCTTGGATATAATGATTTTCTATTTTCAGAGGGTATGTTGGCTCATGCACATGATCCACATATTCATAAGTGGATGACTTTTGGTTTGTTGTTGCTCCATGCCTCATAGGGAGTCTTTTCCTTGATAGATATGTGAGAATATCTATTCTAAATTTGGTTGGCACAACTAAGTGCCTCATCCCAAATCTTGGGTGGTAGAGATATTGCATGCAAAATGCAAGTGGCCATCTCCTTGAGGGATCTGTTCTTCCTCTCGGCTACTCCATTTTGATACCAATTGTAAGGTAATGTGTGTTTCACCTTGTTGATGGGTCTGAATGGCTTGTCAAGAATATGAGGCAAAACACCTGATGGAAGGTCCCAATCAGACCTACTCTCGTTTGGAGTAGCATTTCCTACGAGTATATAGGCCTCACTAATGCTCATAATTAAAAGAATAAAAAGGGGAAAGACAAAGAAATTCCCCCCAAAGAGTTCTTAAATAATTCTAAGAATAATATAACTAAAGGAAACTAATGTAATCTAACTACTTCTAATCTAACTAATTCCAATCTATCTCTGGAGCAAAACTAATAGATGAGCACATATTAAAATGATACTTTGATAGTAGAAATAGTTCATGGAAGCCAACAACATTTTATAACAATAATGCTACATAAATTATTCCAAATAATTACAAAGGAAATCGGTAACATCATCCTCGCACTCAAAAGAAATCACAACAACATAAGAATCATGAATACTAAGCACATAAATAGTTTACATAGTCAATACCCAGAAAACGCAAACCCCAAATACAAGTGTAGAATAGTCCCACAAGCATTTGCAAATAGTTCTGACTTCAAAAGGTCTCCTGCTCTTTATTACTCAAAAGTAAAAGTACCATATTTTCTTACAAAGGGAAAAATTCATTCTACTATCCTTTGAGTTATATCTTATAAGATAAGAGATAGATTCTCCGATTCTCATGACTATTCATTTCCGTTCTCACTTTTCGAAAATGGACATGTGAGTGTTACAAAGAGAATACAAATAGACTCACGAGTGATCATTTTCTCCCTAAGTTAGTTGACAAATGATATTCGTTAAAAAAAATCATTGACTCTGCCCATTGGCGTTATGTTCTATTCCTTGAATGATTTTGGGTGTTTTTGGCTTCTGCCTACTGATTGAAATATTTTTTGTTTCTTCTTCTCTGTCTCAACTTTCCATTGGGCTATTGTTGGCCAGATTTTGTTTCCTATAGCTTGAGATATAGCAGTTTTAAGTCTACATAGTTGGTTCTTCACTTAAATTCGGGTTATGTCTTGGTTTTTCATTTTCGATAAATTTACACTTTCAATATCCCCACATTTTCTATTACAACATGTTCTTCTCTTCTCCATATTTATATCGAGCTATCATGGGCTTGATTTCCTTAAGCGTAGCCCCATATATGACTGCTTGAAGTTGGTATGTCCATTCCCCCCCAAAAAAATCCGTGGTTGTCGTATTTCTATATTTTATGATGTCTTATATCAGTTGTTTCCCATAGACCCATACCATTGTGTTCTTATGTCTGATACCTTTCCAACGAGGTATCATGGGCCTTGTTAAAACATAAGATTGATCATGTTCTCCAAGGATTATGTCATACCATCAAATAACAACCCCCTCGAAGTGTGCAAGCTAAATTTGAGTTGGTGCTGCGAAATAGTTAAGGAAGAGGGTTGGAGGTTAGGCAACTTGCAGACATCTGAGTGCAAATCTGAAATTACCAGCATCAACCTCATAGTCATCAGGTACTCCATGATATTTTTTGTCTTGTTTGGAAGTCAGGAAGGGTTTGGATACTTGATTCTCCTTTGGAGCTACTAACTGGAACAGGCACTGCAAATTTATACAAGCGCTACAAAATGCACTACGAAATGCACTACAGAATGTGCTGCAGAAACTCTGTTCTAAGACTGCTCAATTGGTATTTTTGACCAGTTGACTTCCAGGAGGATTTTCAGCTGAACCAGGATGAATTTTCAGAATCCAAAGGAGGTTATTGTCAAGCACGGACCCAAGAACATTAACATATTTCATTTTTCACACAGGTGTCATGGATTTGGAGATTCAAAGGAATATTTGAGCTCTATTTTTTCAGTTTTCATGATTTCTTGTTTGACAAATGTTTTTGCGACACGTATTCCAGCTATCTGGATATGAATTTAAAAAAAACGAGAGAGGTTTTTCTTTATAATGATATTATATAAAAAAAAATTCTCATATTTTACACAACTATTATAGGTTGAGAATTAAAAGTGTCATTTTGAAGACTAGTTTTCAAAATTTCGCTTCCTGAAAAGAAGGAAGTCAGTTAAAATGCATCATTTTCTGCTTTTAGTTGTTTCTATTTTGGGAAAGGGGTTGGATTTCGAATTGGTGAGTTGGCAAGGACCTTTATTGCTATATATTTCATAGCACAAGAGGAGAGAAAGGTTGGACCCTTGGAGAAGGAGGCTTTTTCATATTGTATTGGAGCTTGTTTATCTTTTTGCAAGATTAATACATAAGCTACTCTTGTCTTCCTTTGAGATTCATTATAGCATTTTGATTCTCTATGTGTTATTGTCTTATATATTCAATATTGTACTATTTTCTGGTATGCTCTACATTTTTTAAGGGAATTCATCTATGATGCTCCTTTTTCATTAAGTGTATACCTTTTATGTGTCTGTGAATTATTGGTTCATAATTCATCTTGTTATGGTGCTTTGTTCTAGTAGTTCCCCTTTATGTTTTCTTATAAATATGTAATAATAATTCATCCATAGATAGGTGTTATTACTTCAGTGGGATTTTTCTATTTGTTCAAGATGTCATTTCATTATCTTATTTACTGAACCTAATTCTTACCTTGCCTCAAGGTTGATAGACAAGATTTTTCCATTATTACATACAAGTCATTAAGATTCAAGTTTTGACTCCATTGCCCAAGGATACTTCTCTTTGCTTGTAAAACCACCAACCTTTATAGAAACAACCTATTCTTATAAAAAATCTAACCTTCTAAATGTTATTGTTGAATATATTTTGAGTCTTAGAGCCTTTTATCCCTTGAGAAATCCCTCTCTAATTGTATAGGTCAGGATACAGTCCAAAGTGGTTGAAATGGTTACCTTGGGGTTTCCTTATTATAGCCCAAGGAAAATACTGAGTGATAACATCTTGGCGTCATTTCCAGGGAACCAAAGCTATCATCTTCCTCAAGAAAGAACGACAAAGTTTTAGAGCTGATTGTTGATGGTGAACAATAGTGAGATACAAGAAGGTTGTGTACCTTTCACCTGGCGACTCCACTCCTGATTAAATCAAATTTATAGACTCCACTGGAGGACGAGATCACATGACAGAGATATGGAAGTATAGTAGGGAAGAATCAGGTACTCATGCTTGTGTTTTCTTCAAGAAGTATTTTTCTGTTTTATTAATATCTTCTTGTCCTTTCCTAATTTTTCCAAAAGAATTTTTCTTCATTTACTACATTCAAATGAATACCATGAACCCACTCTTGTATATCCTTCACTACAAACTATAAATATACCTTCTCCTCGTATAGTTTATTATGACCAAGACCCTTTCTCTGAGTCATATGATAACCTTGAACATTCTTGTAAGTTCTATGAAATCAAAGATGATATACCGTCTTTTGTACCTATTCTTGTATCTTCCAAGATTCATCAGAGATACAAACCTTTAAAAGTTCCTTCCATTCTTCATTATTTTCCTCCAAAGCATTACAAATACCTTCATTTTTTTGTTGGAGAAATTGAGAACCTTACAACTGAAAAACATCTTCAGGATTTTGAGCATTTCATTGACCTCTTTGAAGTTGAGAATGATGATGTTTGTATGAGATCATTTTCCCAGTCTTTATGAGGGGATGTCAAGAAATGGTTTAGGCATTTTTTGCATGAGTCAATCAACTCATGGAAGGAACTAAGTCATGCCTTTTTGAAATTTTGGGGCAAAAGAAATTCGTGGGATCTATTCCTTTCAGAATTTTGTGCCATGAGAAGAATGAATAATGAAACTGTCTCAAATTTCAGTAGGAGTTTTTTTTAGTCATTATTACAAAATACCTAAAGAGATCCAGCCACCTGAAGGTACTACCAAGTTATATTATGCTATGGCCTTCCATTCATGTTTCTCTTTTTATCTCTTGGAGAGGAAGTCTATGTATTTGCAACAAATGTTATATGATGCCCAAGAGGTGGAGGACAATATCAGAGCTTGTGGAAAGATTTTAGATAAGTTGGAGGATGCAACATTGAGTCTTAAAAAGTGTGAGAATAGGCATGGACATCAAGAAGACGCTGATTTGGAACTGTGTTTATTTCTTATTGAGGATAACATTACAACGGATTATGATCAAATGGATGATTCACTAGTTGTTGATCCAAATCCTCTTGCTCTGGATATTCAAGAGGTTTCCAATTTACCTCTTTATGACAAGTATAATGATGATTATGACATTGTTCTTCTAGAGAAACCATTTGTAGGTTAATCTCTGGGAGATAATTCTTTTCAACAGTCTTATGAAGGTTTACAACCCACACATTTCATCCATGATGATAGACAATAGAAAGGTAGTGAGTTTGTTGAAGGAAATTCTCTACCTCTGTTCTTTTCTCCATTCCAATTGATGAAAGAGACTTTTCACCATCTTATAAACCAACAACCTTCTGAAGATGTTATTGATCCCATAGTTTGTTATGCGAAAGGTTTTACCAATTCAAGTTTGCAGCCATCAAGCAGTTGTGAATTTGAAAGTGAAGATGATGAAGGCATCATGATTTTAAGTGATCATGGATATGAGAATAGTTAGGAATATTTATATTCGGCCCATTCATTTCCTAAAACTTTATTTCAAGAACAAGTTGGTCAACAAACAGTTTGCCTTGCTTCCTTTGAGAATCAAAATAAAATTTCTTTTGAAGGACATCATGGGTCATTTTCAAACTCTTTCCAGACTGATGGTGATTATAAAGGATTGAAACAAACAACAACATATGAAATTGAATATAATTGTTTTCTATGTGTTGATCAATAAGAGGTTTTCCTTCACGAGTTGCAAGATCCTTTTGCAGCATGTTTTCACTCAATGAGTGAGCTTAAGTTTTCATATTTGGTCAGTGATGAAATTGATTTCAAATTATTAGATGCATTTCCTTTAATTAGGTATTTATTGTTTCCTTTGAAGAAAAAAATGAAAGGGATCCAACCAGTGGACGAGATGCTTTCATGGCTCCATTGGATTTTTCATTTCACTTGATCAAACAGCTTAGGTTCCAACTTAGGGTAGGTAGGTTGTGTGAAATAATCTCAACACTCTGAGCATCTCTTTCAGTAGTTGGTTTTTAGTTTGCATTTGGTTTCAGTTGAAGGTCACAGGTCAGAGCAATTTGCAGAGGTTAAAGGTTGGGAGAAGCCCATGGATAAGGCATTGGAACTACATGTTCCTGGAGCCTCACAAGGAGGTCTCCATCCCCTTTGGAGCCAGATGTTAACACATAATATTGATCATGTTCTCCAAGGATTATGTAATACCATAAAATAACAACCTCCTTAAAGTGTGCAAGCTATACTAGAGTTGGCGTTGCAAACTAGATAAGGAAGAGGGTTGGAGGTTAGGCATCTTGCAGGCATATGAGTGCAAATTTGAAATTACCAGCATCAACCTCATAACCATCAGGTACTCCATGATATTTTATGTCTTGTTTGGAAGTAAAGAAGGGTTTGGATACTTTATTCTCCTTTGGCGCTACGAACTGGCTCATGCACTGTGAATTTAGATAGGCGCTACGAAATGCGCAACAAAATGTGCTACGAAAACTCTATTCTAAGACTGTTGAACTGGTATTTTTGACCAGTTTACTTCCAAGAGTATTTTTGGGTGAACCAAGATGAATTTTAAAAATAAAAAGGAGGTTATTGTCAAGTATGAACCTAATAACATTAACCTATTTCATTTTTCACACAGGTGTCACGGATTAGAAGATTCAAAGGAATATTTGAGCCCTATTTTTTTAGTTTTCATGATTCCCTGTTTGAGACATGTTTTTGAGACACGTATTCTAGCCAACTGGAGATGAATTTCAAGAAACCAAGAGAAGTTTTTCTTTAGAACGAAATTTTATACAAAAAACGTTCTCATATATTACACAGTTGTTATATTTTGAGAATTACAAGTGTCATTTTGAAGCCTAGTTTTCAAATTTTCGCCTGTTGAAAAGAAAGAAGTCAGTTAAAATGTGTCATTTTCTGTTTGTAGTTGTTTCTATTTTGGGAAAGGGGTTGTATTTTGAATTGGTGAGATGGAAAGAACATATATTGCTATATATTTCATATCACAAGAGGATATAAAGGTTGGACCCTTGAAAAAGGAGGATTTTGCATATTGTATTAGAGCTTGTTTATTTTGAAAAATGAAGTCTTGTGGCATTTAATGGTATCGAAAAGGGATATCGAAGAATATTCCTCCATAGCTTCATTTTGCATATGAAACATCTGGATCATCCTTTCAATGATGATCAATGGTCATAAATAAAATCCATTTGGAGTTTGAAGGAGACTGTTCGGAGTGTTAACTATGACCATCCAAAGTTGCAAACCAAATATTGTTGTACGAAAAATATCTGACCGTTCACTCATGGGATAGATTGATGGCTTGGGAGATTTTCTCTTTAGTAATCTACTCGAGGTTTAAGCTTGCAAAAAATTTCAAAGTAATAAGCCAATAGTTCTGATGTTGATTTCTTGGAAGGAAAAGGGGCTTAGCTTCAAAAGGTCCTGCGTAATTCTACAAAGAATTCAGTTGTGAAAGAAGAAGAAAAGGATTCAATCTGAGGTAGGGAGGGAACATTCACTAAATGAGAAACATAAATAAATATCTATACTTTGGGTATTGTAGCCGTAAGGCCACCAAATCCAAGAATGAATGAAGGTTGTCAATTGAGTAGCGAGTGAAATTCAATCCCAACCATTCATTGGGGGAGGGTCATTGGAGTGAGTTGTGATATTAGTATTAGATGTACTCTGATGGAGAAGGACTTCGACAATTAAGAGTGTGCATGCCAAGGACGATGAAGCTTCGATGCCGTTGTTAGAGTATGTGATTGGAAGGCTGGGAAGAAGAGTCAAGACAAATCCAAACGATGATCATGACAAGTGGTGTATACCACATCAACACCATACTCGACACCAAGTTGGATGGAACAGGCGAGAGTGAACCACATGGATGCCACATGGAAGTGTGGTGGAAAATGTGAGATTTGTCTTGGGAAACTTTGGGAAGCCATAAATTTCAATCCAGAACTCAAATTTAAGTATGGTTATAGTAGTTGTAAATATCTCGACGAGAAAAATACAACTATAATATTTGGTTAGAGGAAATAACAGATGAAAATAAGGAGAAAACCAAATAGGCCTTGGGCCTAGGTTTCGGGAGAGGGGGAAGGCCAAAAGAATAATCTGGTAGAGATCAATCTGAAGAGGATTACAGATAGGTCTGTAGGAAAGGTGGATCCAATAGCCTTGGAAGCTCAATACCTCAAGTGAAACAGGAAAAGGGGAAGCTCAGTAAGGATCAAAGTCAAGTTTCTATAAAATTATCAGCATATTCCCTCCATAGGCCTCTCAAGTCTGGAGTGGTCATGAAAATAAAGTGGCTCTGCAAACCTTCTCCTGCAAAAAAATATAATGAGATCAACCATGCAATCAAAAAAAGACTATCCAATACAATAAAAAATATATTCACTACCTTTAACCAACTTATAAGAGAGTGTTAGGTTTATTGAATAATAATGTGGTGACCGTAGATGAGTGTCTTAAGACTACACATGCTAATTCAAAATAGAAGAGTAGGATCCATATGCGAGAGCATAAGTATGAAGTCATGAAACATAACATGTTAGCAAGAGGATGAAAATTTTGAATTAGTCAATCAACAAATAATCATCCACAACTTCATCCAAGACATGTAATATAACATCAAATTGTTCAACCACATATGATCATCAAGAACTTTGGAATCAACAAAAGTTCTGAAGACAATGTGTCAAGTCCATCATACAAATGTCAACAAATACAGCAGTCTAATAAGCATCATGAATACATTTGAAATATTCAGATCGAGAGGAATAATCAACACCCATAAAAGACAATCATCCATCAAGATAAAACCCCCAACTCCCTCAAAGTAGGCAAAGGGATAGCATTAGGCTCAAGCAGTAGAGGATTAGGAAATATGATTGAAATTTTATTAGGGGGTCCCTTTCCTTTCACTTGTAAAAGAAAAATTAAATGGGGGGTTATTGCGTCCACAACACAATTGTATACACGCCTCTAAAAAACTATGTTGGACATATCGATTCACATATCCCCCCCCCCATTGTCTATGTGAAGGATTTTGATATTTCTCCCTATAACATCGCCAATTTTAATCCCCATGAATTATAATGTAATTGTATAAATGTGATTTAGGCTGGTGAGTCTATGTGTTGGGGTGAAGAGCCCATATTGGTTTAATGTGGCCAAAGGCCGAATGGTAAATTAGGTGCATTGAAATAGATAATAAAAATAGTAATCTCTGGCTGTGATACAAAAATGATGAAGACCGATGGGGGGGGTATGATTCCACAAGAGAGAGGGGTCCAAGCGGAAGTTACTCATGGGTATTAATCCAAATTGACATTCCTGAATGATCATTATTATTGTCTAAACCTTCTATTTGTTATTGAGTGTTCCTAAAGCCAATCATTAAACTCTTGTAAGAGGGTGGGTGTGAGGAGTCACATTCCATAGTTATTGGAGAGCATGGGAATGGGTAAAATTATCTTGGAAAAGAGTGTAAGTCAAGTCAAGCAAGAAAACAAAGAGAGGACATTTGTATGGCCAAGGGGGTAGTTTTTTGGACATTCACATTTTTGCATGGAAAATAGTTTTTACTGGAAGATTTTGGATAGCAAGAGGAGAGATGAGTGATGCGAAGAACACCAACCATGTTGGGATTGAAGGAATCCATTGTTGGGTTGTGTTTTATGTTGAGAAAGAGACCAATGTGCCTATAAATCAGGCTATAAGCTTGCGAAGCATTTTTATGTTGGGATGTAGACTCAAGAGCCTTGTGAGGGCTATTGTGGGCACTCCTAGAATAACTGGGAGTTTTTTTAGTCAATCATATGCACTACATCCCTAGAGGGAAGTGTGAATTGAATGGGGTATCTCATTCCTTAGGTTGTGTAGTTTGTGGGAAACAGATTGGAACCTAGGATTTGGGGCTGTTGTGTGTGGAGAGTGGATAGCTAGAGGATCAGATCTCCTTATGGACTCATAGCCTCAACTCAGGGGTGGCTTCTTGTTGAAAGAAAACAAACAACAATATCTATGGTTGGGAGGTTCATCCTTCGTATGCATCTAGTTGGTTATCTATTAACATATAAGTTATCTATTGTGTTTATCATGATATTCCACCATGTAAATGGTTTATATGGATGTTGTGTGTTTGTTGTTTACATGAGAAGTTGCATTCATGTTTTAATATAAATTGTTAGATGCATTTAGAACTATGGTTTTGATCAAATGGTTAAATTGTGTGTGATATGTAGCTGATAAGCTATAGGAAATTAATAAGTAGAAAATCCCATGTCTTAATGTGTATTCCACATGTAATGTTGCTCGACAGGTTCTTGGGTACGTTACAATATGGTATCATAGCTACTAGTTCAACACTGGAGCTGTATGGGCCAAGAACCAGTGTGAATTGGAGTAAACCCGTTGTTGCAGACTTTGCTTTGTGTGAATTTGGGCAAAAATCGAGAGAAAATCAAAGTTAAATCCCCAAATTCATGGTCAAGATTCATGTTTAGAATGAATCAAAACTGTTTAAGAGAATTTGATGAATTTAATATGCAATTTGAAGAGTCAAATTCAACTTGGAATGGTCAAATTTCGATTTTTAATAGTTTTTGTAGAGTTCCATGCAGTTTGGGAAATTGACGGTTGAGATTCGACATGATAAATTTAAAAGTCCATAAGGTTTGACTGTTTTGAAAGGTTTATAAATCAATGTCCAAGATTCATTTCTTGGGTTTTTGAAATGGATGAGGAATCATATTTTTTATTTGGTTCATTGTGTCATTCATAAATTGTGATAAATAATGACCTGTAGAATTAATTGGAAAAATTTCTATACTATGCATAACTCTAACATAAATGGTTGCTTGCACATGGTGCAAAATTAGAGGTATAATCAGATAAATTAAAGACTAGGAATGAATATCAGAGTAATGGAGACATGGAAGACCTTGTAGAAGTTGGTTGAGGCAATAAATAGCTACATGAAAAGTAATTTAAAGTGGAATTGGATTCCAAGAACCATGTAATTACTCAATGTGAATATTTTTCCAAATAGTGTCAAAGTTTGGAGAATTCTTCCTAGACGATAGAGCTAAGTGTCAGAGGTGATTTCTAGGTAAGGAAAAGTGTTGAAACTCATTATAGTGCCTATGCATAAGTGTAGAAGCACATTTTAAGTGAAATAGTTTGGCAAGGTCAAAAGAGGTTGATCTTATTAGCAAGGCAATGCTTAATAAGTAGATGAGCACTCTAGGGGAGAGTTTTGTGTGAAGGATTGCTAGAAGGAGGATAATATTCCGCCAATGAGCATTGTGTGGGTATGTTATGGATTGACCCCTAGGTCAGTTATAAAGAGAAGCAAGTCAAGTTTGTATAGTTGGCTGAAGCATCAAATATATGCACAAGGAAAGTGTAGGGTTGTAGGGCAAGTGATGCAAGGTTGACAAAGATCTAAGGAAGAGTAGAGGAATAGTAATATTCATTCTAAATGGTTTACAAAGGAAAAATCAACAGATATTATCACATAAAGCATGGATCCAATATCTAAAGAGTTTTATTTCATGCATACAGAGTTAAGGAGGAATCCATATCCTTTAAGGGTAGAAATATAGTGAAGGCTACAAAGCCTGCTGCAAGAGAAGGAAGAAAGATATCATGAGATGAGGTGTGACTCATGTAGCAGATGAGTCATATTTATGTGTAAGTATGGGAATGCATGAACAAGTAATTTTTGGGTATGATCTAACAACCCTTGTCTAAAAATACCCCAAATCAAGGAAGCTACCTCTATTATTAGAGTTCACAATAAAAGTAGGGCACATGTGCAAATGGAGGATGTGTAGCATTCCATTTGGAGCAAAGTGGTCTTGAGTGGCCAAATAATGATTCAAAATTAATCACTCAATGAAGTATTTAAAATTGAGTAAATTCATGGATGAAAAAGAGTATTATAAATACTAAATAAAAGAAATATTTCAAAATTTTCAAATGCCAATCAATGATAATGGTATTTCGAGACCATTTGATCAACAAAAATGGGAAGTGGTTAATTAGATTGCAGTGTTAATATTCAGCTGGAGTAGTGCATGTCAAAACACTATATATATCGAGAATTATAGCCAAAATATGTTGGGACAAGTTTTTCTCTACATAAAGGAAGTAGTTGTGAGATGGCAGCACTAGTGGACCTAGTATATGAAATTGAAAAATGGCCAAATGGGACTTGGCTAGTAGGTTTAGAATAAAGGCCAGGGGTGCACAATTGAGAATAATTATAGTGCACAGGGAAAAAAAGTTCTATAACAATTCAAGGACAATCATCTACAACAACAAAGGTAAATAAATAAATAAAGTTTAACAATATATGCATTGGAGTGCATGATAGAATTGATGCATGACACATACAATAAAAATAGGACGCATGTGCATGAAATAGGCATGATAAGATTAATGCTCAATCCACATTGACATGTATTGGTACATTCATGCATTTGGGAATTCTTGAACATGTATACGACATGAGGGTAGATTAAGAGTAGTATATATGTGTGTGTCTATGTGTGTGTGAAATGATGATGCTATGATATTAAATAAAAATAATTATGGATTGTGTATCTAGAAAAAATGATTATAGCATGATGATATTATTTCTTATGGAATCCATCCAGATGAAGACATATGATGATGGTTGGAATGTCGATCAAGAGGTTGGTGAAGAGATCCCATGAGATTCTACCAAGCACCAACTAATTAGGTAGCATCAAGTAAATTGATAACCACCATACAGGTATGCAATTAGGGTTGATATATGGCATAAAATAATGAAGGGTATTGATGTAATAATTCCCTCAGTTAAGTTTTCAATATTTGAATCGATGGAAAGGAAGGAGGCATTGAGTATGCAAATATTATTCTCTGCTTGAATGCAATTATGAAAAAATAAATTTTATATTGTGTTATGTTGGTTATGATACCATAACCAAGACAAAACATGATACATATTCCTACGTTAGCAATTAATTCCATGGATATATGGTATTCTCCAATCAATGCA